>PVJS01015050.1:0-39443 GCA_004027185.1 Glis glis | reverse complement strand
GAACGCCTCTGCGTTCAATCCCTGGTCCTGCAAAAAAAAAAAAAAAAAAATTTATCTGCAAAGCTAGTTTTATTAACCATAATCTATGTATTATCTGTAATATATCTATATCTCACATCATGTCGCGAGAACATATAGGTATTGTCACAGAGCATTCTAATTTGCAGGTGATCTGTGGTCAAATGCATTTGGCAAATGCTGCTACAGGGCATTCTACCAGTTATAATGAAATGTGGAACATAGCCGGGCGTGGTGGCACACACTTGTAATCTACCAGTACTTGGGAGGCTGAGATAGGAGGACCACATGTTTGAGGCCAGTCTCAGCAACTTAGAGAGACCCTTTGCAATTTAGTGAGACTCTGTTTCAAAATAAAAAAATAAATAGGGCTAGGGGTAGAGCTCAGAGGTAGAATGCTCCTGGGTTCAATCCCTAGTACCACAAAAATAAATAAATAAATAAATAAATAAATAATAAAAATAAAAAGGGCTGGGGGGGGGACCTCAGAGATAGAATGCCTCTGGGTTCAATCCCCAGTACAAGAAAGAAAGAAAGGAGGAAAGGGAGGGAGAGAGGGAAGGGAAGAAATAAAGAAGAAAATAGACAAATTACAGCAAATAATGACTCATTCCTAAGACCTTCCTGGTACCAGTTAACTGAGTAAATATTAAATCATTACTGAAATACTGCCATGTTGCATGGCGTTGCTACGTAAATTCCATGTGTTTGAGGAACTCTGTTTTATAATTTTTATTGTGCAATTATCCTTGGTATTTCCAAAAAATGGAAATTTTAACTTTACATATGACTCTCGTTATAAACATGCTTACCATTTGCTTTTGGAGCTAAAAGCAGCAGACCTTTAAACAACGTGTATTCTTTACCCCCAGCAATGCATCTATTTGGCCTCAACTGGCAGTTACAGCAGACTGAAAATGACACATTCGAGAATGGAAAAGTGAATTCTGATACCATGCCAACAAACACTGTATCATTACCTTCTGGCGACAACGGTAAGAGAAAGAATTATGTATCCTGTGTTTTTCTTTTAACATCCCTTTTCCATAAACTTACTTTTACCCATGCTTACATCCAGTGTATAAGGGAAAGAGAAAAGGTTTGGAAATTACAGATATCATCTTTTCATGAGTGTTTTTTTCTTAATTTACTTGAAAGTTTGAAAATTTACATTTTTGTCATAGGAATAATGAGATTTTCTGCCATTTGATTTTATGGGTGGTAGGCTTTTCTGCCTTGCCCTTCTGTGAGTATGTACTGGGTTTTATTTTCAGTCCACAAATAGATTATAATTTAGTATGTCGCCTCTTCTATTATCTTAGGTATATTAAGTTTTCTTCATTCAACTTGTATGTGGAGTTGGAATACTATATTAATTTTATTATAAAAGCTTTTAAATATAAAACACATTAAAGGATTATAACTTATTGACCTTTCCTCTGGTTGCCCTTTCTCTAAACCTTTGCATTTGCATTTTGAGCTAACACAGACTTTCAAATCAATTGGCTCTGAATTAAAAATGGAATTTAAGTGGTTAGAGAATGCCGTATTTCATTTTGCCAATATAAACACCCAGAAAAATGTATACATGCATATGTATATTTATATTATATATACTTGCATATTTTCCATGTGTGTATATATATACAAATGTCTTGGCATTAGTCTCCTCTGACATTTTGCAAAATGTGCTAAAACTTTGTATCACGAAGCAACCTGATCAAGCTATCTTTTTCTGTCTCCTGATAGTTTGCCTTTAGAACTTCCCTAGCTCTTCTTCCTCTTTGTCTTCTGTTATCAAGTATATTCATATTCCACTTTGGCATCAATTATGTCCATCTCATGTGGCCAGTTTCTTTGCAAGACTAGAAAGAAACTAGTGCATATTTAATGAGCATATGTGCCGCTATTTTACATGTACGCATTCTCTGTGACTAATGCCTTTTAACTTTTTGTTCTTTGCCTTCTCATCTTCTCTTTAACAATTATACTTTATAATATTTCTCTTCCTCCTTAGGGAAGTTGAAGAATTTTATAAGACTTTAGATTTTCATAATAATAATGAATGCTCCACCCCCCCCCAGCCTTTTTAAACAAAGTTCTATATGTTCCAAAAGAAATGTGAGCTGGTGACAGACATGTCACCACCCCTGAAGCAGACAGGGGCAATCACTGTGCAGTGCATTAGTGGAGGGGGGGTGAGGAAAAGCTTTCCTAGTGCAAGCTGCAGGTGAGAAATTTCAATTAGGAAAATTTCAGTTGCCTTAAACAGTTATTTGTTTATACATTGATAATACACATATGAACAGATCAAGTGACTCCACAGATATCAAGAATATTTGGTTTTGTTTGTATTGATTAATATTCAGACTCTCCTAAAGTAGATGGATCTGCGAAAATGGTCAAGTGGTTCTTATTAACTACACACGGAGAGAACATTTTTTACAGATTGAAGAGACTATAATTATACTAACGAGATAAATACTTATTGTGGGCATTTTCTTTATGTTACAACACCCTAACCTTTTATTATGATGAAAATGAAAATAGAGCATGGCTAATTAGTTTCACAGTACTTGGGAATCATGAAAAGCTGTGGGTTCACAGATACTCCCCCAGCTCAGCCCTGGATTCTGGTATTTTCCCAGGAAGTACGTCTGCTCACGTCAGCATCTCTCAGCTCACATAAGCCAACATGCAAATCCCAGCTCCTTCACATATTTACTTTGTAACCTCAGGCAAAGTGTGTAGTAGCTCGGATTTGCAAGAGAATTGTAGGGCAACCCTGGAATAGACAGTCTGGGATCATATCAGCTCCAGAGGATTAGAAGAATATCAATGAATATGACTTCAGAAATCTCAGTTAGCACTGCAGTCCTGTAAAACCCTGACTTTTAAACTACTGACCATGACTGCAAAAAGAAATACAAGTTATAGGGTCGGGGATATATCTCAGAGGTTGAGCACTTGCCTCGAATGTGTGAGACCCTGGGTTTAATCCCCAGCACTGCAAAAAAAAAAAAAAGTGCACAAGAAATAGAGTTGCATCAAAACCATCATACACACACACACACACACACACACACACACAGAGATGTACACAGATGTATATGTATATATACATATATATGAAATGGTTCCTAAAATAATGCTTATTTTGTGAAAGATACCCTAGTATTTGCTATTTTGTTGGATTGTATTTCCCACTTTTAACAAACACTAGTTATAACCCAATAAAATAATTCGATAAGTTATAAAGCATGACAGTCTCGCAAACGCCGCCCTGTGAGTCCTCTACTCTGAGAGACTGAAGTGGCCCCATATGATCAGAGTGTACTGCGTACAATCGATGTGTGCCCGCAGAGCAACTGCATGTACATTTCATGTACATATTCAACTACATGTACATATTCAGAGTACCTTCTTCCTGGCTGTGTAAAGAGGTCTCCCGAATAAGGAAGAGTTAACAGCCCAGAATCAGGTAAATACACTGCAGAACTAATCTGTAGCCTGCCCACTGGACTAGCATATTTGCAGGAATTTCCTTTCCTGTCTAGGGTCAGACCTTTTCCAAAATGTAACCTTCTTTATTATTTCTTGAATGGCCCCCCAACCCCTGAACTGTAAAAAAAAATCTTATTTCCATTTTCCCAAGTAAAATTTCTTAGTATCCATTTCCCAAATACATATAGATGGGGGGGGGGTTGGCAGAGGGGATTCTATTTGCAAGATGGGAGATCCTTAAAACCTACTGCTTTTAAACTTCCATGATGAACTTCCAATATCCACGCATCATCACCCACTACTTTAATTTATAAGCTGTCCAGAGAAGCGGATCACATCATCTCTTTAGAAATTCCAGGAGAGTACAACCCTTGAGAAAGCCTGAGAATTCTGAACAAAACTCACTAGGAGAATTAACTGTGTTGAACGTAATAAGAAAATTACTTCACAGCTTCTAAATGCAATACTTTTATTTATACAGCCTTATTTTATTTTTATTTTGTAAATATAATTCTAAGGAACAATCATTGTGCTAATGGTTCCGTAAACTCCCTGCTTGCCTTTGAGTTAATACTGAACCAAAGCCTCTAAGTGGTGCTTAGTACCTAAAAGAAGAATTTATCTTGTATGTTGTGATCCTTTCCTGATTTTTCTGGAGACCTTCTTTGACTACAAATTTTAGCGATGAGATATCAGAAGTGTAGGGTATCAGGCAAAATTGATGGAAATGAACAAAGTGAATAAATAGGAAAGAATAAAGTTTGGTGCTAAAAATAATCTTTCTAGAAACTAAAATTATTCCCTTGAACCAAGGAATTCATTTAGCCTAATGTACTGGAAAGAATCACACAGGCCTATGTTCAAATTCTAGCTCCTTCATTTATTTACTTTCTAACCTTGAACAAGTTACTTAACCTCTTTGAGTTTCAATTTCCTCACATACAAAGATGGAATAATAATACCTATCTCTTGGCTCACCAACTTCAACACTGGCAACTCAACTCTTTCTCATGCAAAATTCTCTCCCCCATATTCTGAACAATTATTGCAAACCTTCCAACTATAATGAAAATCCCCTCTCTGCAGATGACCTTGTATTCTGTTCAACAGAAAAATAGAAGAAAGAGCCCTCTTAATTTCCTGTAAACAAATCTCCATTCCTATGTGTATGTAGATCTATCCTTTTGAATTTTTTCCCCATATTCAAGGTTATTTGTTCCATGAGTACTCTTGATCCCATTCTGTATTTTTAAATTTGCCCCAGTCCACTGACTCCCACCCCGTCACCATTTGACATTGTAGTATCTCTCACATCTTAGGGGGGGAAATCTCCCTTAAACTGCCCCCTTACTCCAGCTCCACCAAATCTTTCTCTTCCTTCCTTAAGCCAGCTTCTTGAACACAGCGTTTACCCGTGTCTTTACCTTCCATGTACTCCTGTTACACTCTGGCTTCTGCACTTCTCCCTTCTCAGGACTGTCCTCTGTCAGCGCCACTCATTGCAACTGGTGTCCTCCATAGTTACCCATTGTCATGTCAACAGCACCAGTGAATACTCTTCACTTACTATCATATTTGAGTTCTTAATAACATTTAAAAGTTGACCCTTCCTCCCTCCCTCCCTCCTTTCCTTCTTTCCTTAGTTCCTTCCTTCTTTCCTCTCTCCCTTCCTTTCTTTTTTTATTTTCCTTGTGGTGCTGGGGATTGAATCCAGGGGCCTTCTACCTTGGAGCTACATCCCCAGCCCTATTTTATTTTTTATTTGGAAACAGATTAGTCGCTAAGTTGCTGAGAGCCTTGCTAAATTGCTGAGGCTGGCTTCGAACCTGCAATCTTCTTGTCTCAGCCTCCCAAGTACTGAGATTACAGGCATGCATCATTGCACCCAGCTTGATCTATCCTTCCTAATTGAAATTTTCTTTTCTCTTAGTTTCTATGATATCACATTCACTCTGACTTTCTTTCTGACTTTTTTGGTAGAAGCATCTCAGTTTGTTTACTTGGCTCATCTCCCTTCACCTTATTCCTAAACATTATTGTTTCTCAGGACTCTGCTCTTTCGTTATGTAATTACTCTGGGTTCTCTCATCCACTCTCCTGGCTTTAGTTACATTCTGTGTGCTGTTAACTCCCAAATCAATAAGTCCAGCATAGATTGCTCTCCTCAGCTGCACACATCAACTACATAAAATCTATCCAAGTAACTTTGGAACATCTCCACTTGGGTGTCTTCCAAGCATCTCAAACTCCACGTGTCTAAAACTGAGCCCATCAACTACTTTGGTTATCTATTACTGCATAACAAACAATACCCAAACTCAGTAGCTTACAAAAACAATTTATCATCTCTCATAGTTCTGTCAATTGACCGGGCAGTTAGTTCTTGCCTTCTTACTTGGGACTCTCAAGCAATTACTCCCAGATCAGCTGGGACCCTCTGAAGGCTTCCTTGAGCTGGAAGTCCACGGTGGCTCACTCACATGGTTCTGTTGCTGTCTGTTGACACAGGCTCAGCTATACTGTGGCTGTCAACTAGAGCACATAAGCATGGCCTTCCAGTGGCTTAGGCTCCTCAGAGTGTAGGAACTCTTTCTGAAAAGGAGTACCCCAAGAGGGAGCATCCAAGAGACCCAGACAGGAGCTGCAAGGCTTCTTATGACCTAGCATCAGACATTCTAGGATATCACTTTCATCACATCCTATTGGTCAAGAAGTCAAGTAAGGTCAGCCAGCTTCATGGGAAGGGGAGGTTAGCTCCTTTTCTTGACTGGGAAAATGGGGAGACACATTGAGAAAGGGCGTTTGTGATGGGAGATACTGCTGTGGCCATCTTTAGAAAACACAATGGCCACATCATCCTTCTTTCCAAATTTGCTTCTCTCTCAGGGATTTCTGTATCAGGAAATGACATCGTCATTGACCTAGTTACCTGGTCTAGAAATGTAGAAGTCATGCCTGCCTCCTCCTACTCTCTCATTTTTCATATTTAATCAATTGCCAAGTCATGGCAATTCTAACTCCACAATATCTTTTGAATGCTATCATTTCTCACCAGTTATCCGTGCTGTTTCCAGTCTTGCTCATCTATTCTTTGCACCCAAATTTGAGATAACAGTACCTCACCTAACCACCTGAGTGACCTAGATTCTCGTCACATGCCTTTAAAGGACTTACAAAGCTGTCCACAATCTGACTGCTCATTACACCACACTGTAATAACAGAAACAAAAAGCAGAGAGATAAAGAGTGTAGAATCTTGAGCCAACCCACCTGGTTTCCTACCCTAATTCTGATCATGAGTACTTGTGTTGCTTGGGATAAGTGACATAGCTTCTTTGTATCTACATTCTCTCATCGATTAAAAGGATCTAATAAGTATTTATCTCATCGAATGGTCATGAGTAGTCAAAGTACATACTTTAAATGGTGTATAATACATAGTAAATGCTTGAGGAATGTTAATGGTTATTTCCTATTTAATGTATACCTTCTTTGCTAAAGTGTAAGGCAAGGATCATTATTTTTCCATTGCTCTGTCCCAAGCTCTTAGCAGTTACTGGCCTGTTATGAGCACTCAAAAAGTGTTTGTTGAATGAATGAATGAACATGATGTGATATAAAGGGCCAGGGAGGTGCCTTATGTAAAGTATATGCAAAGCCAATGCTGATATATTATAGTGGCTAAGAATTAAAGTTCTACCACTTACTGGCCTTGAAGCAAATTACCTTCTCTAACTTCCCATTTCATTATAGTGTACTAGTGAGGTTTAAATCAGATAACACACATTGAGTGCCAAGCAGCGGTGCATATCATTAATTATTGGTTTGTACTTTTCTATAATTCAAGGTTATGTCTTTATAATTTGTAGCAAAATTCTCAAGAAGATAGACCCTTAAATTAGCATCAATAATATACTCTAAAGCAATAATGGAAATCCCTATCATTAGTTATTTATGTTTTTAGTTAAATTTGGTTTGTATGAAAGGACTCTTAACCTTAATTTTCCTTCGAAGACATAGTATTCATTCATGTACATTTATTTATTGAGTATATATTATGTGCCATGCACTGAGTGAGATTCTCACAATATAGCAGTTTAAATTTTTAAAAATAGGCACAGTTGTTCCCAGAGCATATGAATTGCTAGGCATGACAGAAATCAAGCAAGTAATTCCAATGAATTAGAAAATGTACAATAGGGAAAAGTGGAAGTAAGGTACCATGTGTATATCCACATATATGTGACTCATCCTGTTAAATAATTGCTCTTGCTTTTAAATTTTCCATGACTGTTGTGTATGAATTTTCTCAAATATGAGACCACGTCACAGAATTAGATCGTATAGCAAGTTAAAGACTGCCTGTGACTTAAAGAAATGGGACTAACAGGGTTGCTCTTGCGTTGAGTTTTATTCAATATTGTTTATAGTATTTGTGTTATTGTAATGTATAATAGTTCCTTAATTAGATGCTGTATTGATTTCGTCCATTAAACTATGTTTGCACGGTAGCTATGTTTTATTTCACTTAGCTTGTGATGTAACACTTTGTACCTACAATGTTAGATTCTGGCATGTGGTTGTGTATAAAAAAAACTGCTCTCTCAGATCTAAAAGTAGAGTATGAACCCAAGATTAGGTCATAGAATTGGAGGGTGGGCTGTTGATTTCTACAAATGCCTAACTTTGCTTCCTATTGTCTTAATTACTAGTGTGTCTCTGGAACCAATAATGATATTATTTACCTGTTCAATAATTATATCTTCCTGGTTGGGTTTACTTTTTTCTGCCTTTCCATTTTAATCATTGTAGCTCAGTTTACTTACATCCTAGGCAGGTGGTGAATTCATGACACATTTGGGAAAATGTTTAGTATTTTGTAACTTGCGGTGATTTTCTGATGTCACAAAATAATTTTCAAACAGATATCAAACCCCCTAATTACCAACATGATTTTCAATACTCTCTTTTTGTCCTCATAACATCTAGGGTTGGTAAACTACTATTTATAAAATGTGTCTTGGAGATGAAAGTACTTTTTGAAGGCTTTCTTTAATGTCACGTTACTGATGTGTTTTTCATATAAGCCGGTTATCACATAGCTGGGGAATAACAATAGCCTTGTGTACATGGGCTCTGTATGGTTTCACACACTGGCAACTGTTATTTTAAGACTTCACTTAATAAGACTGTTGTGACACTTCCTTCCTGATGAAAGAAAAAAAATCACAGTTAGCAGGTGAAAAGACTGCTAGTGGCTCCCACATTCAGGCACGACGGGACATGTTGAAAAAAGTCTTCAAGATTGTGCCCTGTTGTGTTTAAGGACTTGGTACATCTCACTCTAACTGTGAAGGCTTTAATTGGTTTGATTCCTAAGCCACAAGCTTTGAGTGTAGAATAACCACAGGGCACTCTGTTCCCCTGGCTCTGTGTTCTCGTCCGTTTTTCCTTCCTTTTCTCTTAATAAACCCTGCAGACAACCTTGGTGTTGCCTATGATCATTCCCAGGTTTAGACTCTAGGGATTCATGGAGGTAGTGATCTCCGTGAGGAGGGATGAAAGCCCTAGAACTGGCCTTCCTTTATTTCCTCAGAAGCCAAAGTCTTCTGGAATTCAGGACGTGATGAAAGACTTCAGTGCCCTGCTTTTATCTAAGAGGACTTATAAGCTTCAGAGGAAATGGTTGTGCAAGTATTTACAAGTTTATCAAATTGTGTCAGTGGCTCACAGACTCCCAGGTGTGTTCACAATCAATAAAGAGCATTTGAAAAATACTAACAGGAATGACCACACTCGACTTGACCAGATAAGAGAAGCACCATGACTTGAAAAGCAACAGAACAGAATTTAAAACAAGACAAAAGCCCTTACAAAACTCCAGTCTCCTGATATTCAAACTAGAGGCCTGTGCTGAGATGCTATACTATCTAAGCTGCCACTTTGGTGGATTTAAGCAGAGAAAAACCAGCGATGCCCTTACATCTCTACATCACTGATTATAATGAAAGGTCAGGTCTGCATCTATCTTTCAGAAGAGGCACATTCTAAGACCTCAATTCAAAATAAATTCATTCTAAATAGGTAATAATTTGAAGCAAATAGAAGTTGACAGGCACTTAGAGATGAGATTCGTATTTCATAGGAAAAGCTAGAATACACAAGTGATCTTTAAACTGTGTTGTTCATGTGCCCCTTTAAACAAAATATACAAATGTAAATAGAATTTTTGAAATTTCCTAAGGCCATATAAAAGTTCTTTTAAAAAATCTATTTTCTTCTATACTGAATTATGCTTATATTACTAATTATACATAGTTGACTGAATACCACTGAGTTATTATATAAATATGTTAAACCTTTTCATAATTATGAGACATAAAAAGTGAAAATGTATTGGAAATACCTCTCCAAATGAGAAGAAGGAGGATGTCTTCAGTTTGTGTATTTATGGGTGAATATTACTTAAAGAATAAAGCCAAATTCTCTATTAATTCCATTCCTGTTTTCCTCTTTTATAAATATAAATGTGAGAAATCTGGCTACAAAATCAATAGGTAGGAATACAAGGATTATTTTTAGAGTGAAGCTGTTTGGTTTTTTGAAATCCTTATTAGTCATATGTCAAAAACCACATCGTGATCCATTTCCAAAAAGTACGTGTAGTAAACTACAAGCGGCCAGTCCCATCTCATTTCTCCTTTAGTTTTACTGAAAGCAAAGAACTGGCAACTACCTACTTTGAAAAAGATTTGTCACACAGAGTTTTGAATCAGTCCTTTTCTTCTGTGTAGTGTACCCATAAAAGGCCTTACCATGGCTTAGCAAAATAGTTCTAATTATACCTGTTATTCTTGTATTTGGCAGCATTTTGTTGTTGTTGTTGTTGTTGTTGAATATAGTATCCTCAGAATGGAGTGGAAAATGCAACTATTGTCCATTTTAACTCACCTTGGCTATTATAATACTTTGAATGCTTTAAATTTCTTTATATGCTTTATTCTGTTTTTGTGGTACTGGGGATTGAACCCAGTAGCATCCTACCTCTGAGCTACACCCCCAGCCCTATTTTATTCTTTCATTTTGAAACAGGGTCTCACTAAGTTATGGAGGGCCTCACTAAGTTGCTGAGGCTGGCCGTGAACCTGGGATCCTCTGTCTCAGCCTCCCAAGTACTGGAATTATAAGTGTGCACCACCACACCTGGCATTTATGTGCTCTAAATATATCCATTTCATTAGTTCATTTATGGGAAATACCCACCGTGTAACTTAACTGGCAGAGCCAGTACTCCAAAACAACAAATTTACTTTCTGTCAGAAAAAAAAAAAAATCTAAGCAGGGCATGGTGGCACATGCCTATAATCTCAGTTCTTGAGAAACTGAGACAGGAGGATCACAGATTCAAGGACAGCCTCAGCAAGTAGTGAGACTCTCATCAACCTATCAAGACCTTGTTTCAAAATAAAAATAAAATAGGGCTGGAGGTGCAGCTTGGAGGTAGAATGCCTCTGGGTTCAATCCCCATTACCTAAATGAATGAATGAATGAATGAATCTGATGTATTTTTTCAGTTCAAATAAATTACTCTGCATTTTTTTCGCATCCATCTCAGTTCCAAATCCCTGCTCTAGTCGCATAGATAGAAAATTAAAGCACAAATCCTTGCCAGAAGCTTGACAATGGGATAAACAAGGCACTGCTGCACGTACTATTTCTTGCCTTCTCAACTCTCTCTTTGTCATCCTGAAACTCATCTATAGGTGAAAAGCATTCTTTGACAATGGTTGAGGGTAGGTGATAAGGTCATTAAGCAAATTATTATCCCCTTGCCCTTACTGTGATAGATCTGATTTCCAAACATGCTGATAATCGTCTATATACCCCATTTTTTATGTAACGGAAATTTATTTTTTAATATGTTTTTATTGGTGCATTGTAGTCTCACATCACAATGAGTATCAATTTGGTGTTAACATACATGCATACAGCTCTTGGTGTCCTTCCCCCCGCCTTCCCCCCAGTATACCCCATTTTTAATGCCACACTTTGCCCTTGATGTAAATGCATATAAGACAGAGAAAGACACCAAAGCCTGCCTTGGGTTCATGGACCATGAGTAAAGGAGGCTTCACCAATAAAAATACTTTAAATTTTGCCTCTCTTTGGCACACTGGAATCTTTATGCTCCAATGCTGGGTATCATGATAGATTTTGGATGTGTGAGAAGTATACCTTTCTGTTGTAAAGAAAGTCTACACATGGAAGAGATTCTAGAAATTAATTCCCTTAAAGCAATCTACCCCTTTCCTCATTGACAATTCTTAATGTACTCCTATGGGAAAGACAAGCCATCTGTCCTCTGCTCTCACATCACAGCAATCAGCATAGAGGACTTCTGTGAGCTCAGATGTACGGGGATTCCCCCCACCAGGGAGCAAGCGAGCAAGTCTGCACACAGCACCAGCTCCTCCAAGTTGGTTCTGACATTGCTCCCCTAGAGATAAGAGGCAGATTCCCCAGGTTGAGGGCTCAGTCCCCAAGATTGCCCCCTGGATGCCAATCACAAGCCCTAAGGGTTTTTTTTAAATCTGTACTCTGACAGACCAGCTACAAATCAGGGTGCCAATAACTTGAGTTAAGAGTGTGTAACATGACTCAGGAACACACATATTGTTTTACTGGGAAGGATACTACAAAGGTCAGAGATGAAGAGATGCATGCAACGAGATATGAGAAAGGACCTGACCCCTCCAGAGACCTCCATGTGTCCACCTGTCCTGAAGCTCTCTGAACTTCAGGACAGCTTCAGGAGGGGTATGGAAGCTTTATTACATAGGCATGGTTGATTAAATCATTAACTTTCAGCTCCTCTCCTCTCCCTGGAGATTGTGTAGTGGGGATAAAAGTCTGAACCCTGCAATTCTGCCTTGGTCTTTCCCATGACCAGCCCCCACCCTAAAGCTACCTAGGGCTACCATCCATCAGTCAACTCAGTAGCATAAAAAAAGATTTGTCACTTCAGAGATTCCAAGAATTTTTGAGTTATGTTCCAGGAAATGGGGATGAACACCAAATACGGTTTGTTTGTTTGTTTGTTTGTTTGTTTGTTTTTTAGGGTGAGCATAATGGGTTTTATTGGGTGGGTTCACCAGGAAGGTCATAAAGCTGGCTGGTCCCGGAGTAAAAAAAAAAAAACAAGTCTGCCACATTGTCCAGAAATCCCACCTCCCCTTCACCCCATCATGCATAGTAATTTGGGGTGGTTACATTTGGGTTTCATGCCACCATGCAGAATTTTCCACTGGTGTCTAAAGCTGCAGTGTAATGGGCTGGAAGTCTCTGACCATAGCTGGGTGGAGCAATCTCCATATCTTCTCAGGAAGGCTTCTCCCTGTCCCATTTCCCTCCCTGCCCTGCTCATCTCTGGATAACTACCTAACATTTCCCCCCTCAAGAGCTAGGGGCCCTGAAATCACTTAAGAAACAGGGACGATAGTCCATCTTCTGTAGATTCTTCAAGCTGGACAGGGATGTAGACATGTCAGGACCTCTCGCTCTTGCTCGTTGTCAGGGCAGGACCTGTTAGTACAGGACAAACTCCTGGAAGGCAGATCGGTCCGGGGTCCTCGATAGTAGTTGGTGTCCACTGTAGAAAGGGGTTGGTATTCCAGCCTGAGTCTCATTTGAAGTTTGATAGCCTGGACTGGGAAGAAACAAACTTCTTCAACAGGTGTAGGAGTCAAAGGCCAAAGAGTAGGAGTTAGGAGCATTGTGGCCGAAGGCCCCATGAAGGGCAAGAGCCACGAAAACCAGGACCATGTTTCCTTCCATGATACCCATCCCTAGGTAGCTCACTCGGTCAGGATGCCCTTTCTGTTAAGTGTCAAATACTTTCCTGAACCTCACCTGATCTGTTGACATAAAAGCAGCAATCTTCCTGAAGCCTAAGGCATACTCCCCTTCTGGCCACCGTAATCTTGTCCAGTGCTCATTTGTGTCAAAGAACAATTCCTGCTAGAGAGTCAACCTGGTGTTGTAAGTCTATGAGTGCTTTGGTCATAGTCAGCTAGTTCTAGAGATAGGTTTTTGTAGATTAAGGAGGAGGATATTAAACTTCCTATCCCTATTGCCATTCCAGAGGTGACAATAACCTAGGGGTATAACTTCTCTTGTTTAGAGACGCCCAGACTAGATGGCCTCCATGGGCCGACCTCCATGGGCACTTGAACTCTAAGATTCTATGTTCTTATGATTTAATTAGCCTTTTTCATTACAAGTGAAAAAATTATCATAACTGCCCCATTCAAGCACATCCAATCAACCTTGATTTTTTTGTTGTTGTTGTTGCTGCTATTGTTTTTACAAATGGGGGAACCCTCTTTATGAAACAGGACACCTATTGAATTATCTATGGGACTAACTGGATAAGTAGATACACATATTGATGCAATAATTGGATCTCCTATCATTTCAGTGAGAAAGATTTTAATCTTTCAAAATCAATATATATGGAGAAAACAACCAAGCAAAAATTCCTAGCTATTAAATTACTTTGGGATAGTGAAACCTTAAATGCTAGGAGTCAGAATTCAGTTACGGTTACCAAAGCTAATACTCTTGGTAAAGATGATGTTTTGGAAAGAAAATTCTGGGTTAACACCAGTTTATGTTTACCAGCTCTTAAAGCATAGGTATGCTATTAAAACTGCTAAGAACTATTTATGGTAACAATAAATAGGACCATCACTATAGAGTAGATTAAATTACATAAACTTCAGATGGTAATAATAGAACTTGTTAATAACAATAAAGTATAATAATATCCTTCAAAGTGTATAAACTATATTAATTAGTCCAAATATGAATCATCTACATTTAAGTAGCTTACATATACTAACATATTTTAGTGGGGAAGAGAGCTACTACTGTCATCAGTATTCTAAAAATTATGTGGAAGTCAACCAAAAGACAAAAACTTATTAGGAATTTATTATCAGTTACAACACAAAGAATGATATGTTATAGTGCCCTTGGCAATTCTTTTTTTAAATAAATACTGGTCATTCCTTTCTAATAAAATAAGTATAACTTTTATGTCCTATAATTATGAGCTCTGTGATAGTAAAAAGCAAAGATACTACTGATGATTATGTAAAGCACATGGTTTGGGGATTACACAGCCCTCAGTGTGAATCGAGGCCATTACTTTGGACATGTAATTTACTTCTCTGAGCCTTAGTTTCCTCATCTCAAAACATCAGCCTCATATAAGTGTTTTGCAAAGAGTGTAGGTGAAGCTACTGGTCATATCATAGGTTCTCAGTAAAGAATAATACAATTTATCTTCCCCCTTCCTTAATCCTCTCAGTAAAAGCTAATTCATGACAAATGCAGGTTCCTCTACAGAAGCATCCTAAATGAAAGTAGAAATTGGTCTCAGATATTTAAAATTTCACTGAGGAAAGCAAGATGTCTGTTTAGATAGGAAGCAAAATATTCTCTGGGTGGTGGGATTATATATTTTTCTCTTTTTAATTAACTCCGTATTCTAATTTGCTAAAGTGAATGTGTATGATAAAATAATAAAATTTCTATGACTGGTGCACAGTTTATAATCTAAGAGTTGGTACATGAAAAATCATGATGATTACTCTATCTTAACTTTGAAATTTTATTCTTTTTAGCATTCTGTATTACTGAATTGATTCAAGAAAAATAGACCTGTTAGCTGAAGGGCTAACTACCATGATTATGGACACTGAGAATGAAGAACGGAAGTGAAATTGCAAATAATGTCTTGTTATCAAGCTTTCTTGTGCAACCCCTTCTGCCTCTTGCCTGAGTTCTTGTGACTATATTCTCACTCATCTCCCCATTTCCAGGCTCCCTACACTACCACTACACTTTAATATTCTTGAAACAATGATTTCATTTCACCTTTAGCCTGCTCAGAACCTGTAATGGGTCTCCACTTAGCTATTGCTGTCCTTTGCAACTGATGGTATATGTGTCATTGTAGAACAGAGTAGTCCAGGTAAAAGCAACCCTAACATTTATCTATAAAGGAAATGTACTCTCCTCAACCCTCACATTTATCTATGAAGATGAATTCACTGTGAATTGCTTCAGACCCTATTGGCCATAAACTGGTTATCTGCCTTCCTCATCTGTGATTATAGGGCATGTTTCTTAGTAATTTTAAATTGTTTCTCTTGAACACACACACACACACACACACACACACTAAACACAAGTACCTTTGTGCCATTAAAATAGCATTTACCCATAAGTCTTCTTCAAGTATCTATTTTTAAAACATCCATAAATTATATGTGTAGTACTAAAATGTTAGTAAATATAATACATCCTCAGGGAAAATGGTATAATAATGTTCTTTAATAGAGTGAAAATACAAAAAAACCTCTCAAAGTAGAAGCACCATATTCTTTAACCTGATATTCAAGGCCCTCTACACGCTGATCTCCTTTTCCTTCTCCAGCCATCTCTCCTGTGACTCCCATGATAAACCTATTCATGTTTTTCATTCAGTACTGAAAGCCAGGCAGGGCAATAAGTACTTTCTGTATCATACTCATTAATCCTACAATAGTTGAGTGATCACATTACCAGCCCCATTTTCCAGATGAGACTTGGTGTCAAAGGTTTACTCTCTTCCTAAGGTCATTCAGCTCAGTAGTGACAGAGCCAGGATTCAAACTCAAGTCCTGTGTCTCCAAAACTAGTGTTCTTCTTGTCTAGCCAGGTGGGTTTTTCTGCTCACCATCACCCTAACACACATCCATTGCCACAGTCATTTCTAAAATCAGGATGTTTATCCCAAATTGGAAACCTTGTCCTATGTCCTTCAAAGTCCAGCCTACAGTGACATTACCTTCCTTGGACTCTCAGTCATATATTGCTTTAGATGGTCATTTAACTTAGCAGTTTGTAGGTGTTGTCTCCCCAACCAGGTAATTAGCCGATTGATGGCAAAAAAAAACTATTGAAGCTGGAGTAAATGATCTCCAAGATGCTCCTCTTTGGTCTGCATATCTTGTTATCTCCTCAGTGATATGTCTCTGCAGGCACTCAATACAAATGAACTCAATGTTAAATTAGTGATTCTTCATAGATAGAAGACTCCTCTGTCATTAGGATAAGATAGTTTATAATTCTCAGATTTGAAATTAAGTTCTCAAAATTTTGAACTCGCAACTTTTCTGGAGGCTATATTTCAGTTTAATATTTTTTAAAGAACAAAAACGGTAAGTTAAACTTTGTTATCACTTTAAAAGGGTTGAATCTGATAGAGGTTAATCTGCCCAGCTTCGTCTGTTCCTCAGCTTTCATGGAGCCTTTCTGCATAAGAACTGATTCCCAATAACTAGCAAATGTTAGAACCTCTTCTATCACTAACTCCCACAGAGTAACTGAGAAAGGAGCTTAGCCAAGAGGTAAAAGACCAGACCATAAAAAGAAGAATCTTATTTTCTAGATGAAAACATTGAACTACACTGAGCTATATTCCCAGCTCAAATACATATTTAGAGAACATCTCTCTTCCTGCCTGGTCCCCTTCTAGTGAGATTAGCCAGTCACAGAAAGTGAAGGGCCATATGTTTTCACTCATATGTGGAAGCTAAAGAGAAACTGGGAAACAAAGAGGACTTCAAATAAAAGAGGGGAGACACTAGTGGATTGGGGAGGGGGATCTGGGGAGGGAGATGGGGAAGCGAAGGGGGAGATCTGATGATGGAAACTATTCAGATGATCTTTTGTTCATATAGGATGTTATCTGCATTGATGTAAAGATTATCTAAGGATAGGGGGTGAACAGGGAGGGACCTTGATGGAAAGACACAACAAATGCTGTGTGCATATATGTATTTGTCACCCTGAACCTCACTACAATGTATAATTACAATGCACCAATAAAAAATTAATTAATTAATTAATTAATTAAAAGAAAAAAAGATGGCAGGGACCCAGGGAACAGAGGGGTTTTCTTCCTAGGGATTGAAGATCAATGGGAGGGATGACACCTTGGGCCTCCGAGGCTGATTGAAAGTGAGTGTGAAAGGAGAGTCAAAAAGAGGAAAAGTTGTGACCTCCTCCATTGAAAACTGAGAATTTAAACTTGTCCCTCCTTCTTTTCACCTCACTTCACAATGCCCTGAGGTCCTCACAACACTCTCTCTACCTCCCTGTCTGCATCTGATTTCCCATTCATTCTAGTATGTAGTTTTGAGAGGACTACAAGAACCAGTGTTATTGACTGGTTTTGTTGTTGTTTGCTTAAAGATTGGCTTGGAAATCTCCATAATCCATTCTACCTTCATTTACACTTTGCAGTGTTATGGTATGGTTAGAATAACTGATAAGTACCAGACTTAATCTCTTCCAAGAAATAATAAGACATATAATTTGTAAGATAATTATGTTTCAAATGATCAAGAAAGACCGTAGGTGCAAAAACAGCTTCAGTAATAGGCAATACCCAGGAGGAAGCCAAAGGATTTTGACTTAAATATCTTCAAGAGCATGTTAAATCAGAATTAGTAAAACAACAATATCTAAGGAAAAAGCATTAAAGTGAAAATCATATGAGAGCATTTCATTTATTAGAAGATGAAATGCGTGAGCATTCAGTGAAAATAACTTTTTGAAAAGAAGCCTGTTTTATTTTAATTTTTTTTTGTTCTTCATCGATGGATCTTTCACATTCAGGAAAATTAGGTGGATTTACACAAGAAAATAACACCATAGATTCCGGAGAACTTGATATTGGCAGAAGAGCAATTCAAGAGGTTCCTCCCGGGATCTTCTGGAGATCACAGCTCTTTATTGATCAGCCACAGTTTCTTAAGTTCAATATCTCTCTTCAGAAGGATGCATTGATTGGAGTATATGGCCGAAAAGGCTTACCGCCTTCCCATACTCAGGTAAGAGTAGGCTTTGTTGTCAAGAAAATGAAAAGTGTTAGTTTGCATTTTTAAAAGTTACTGTTTCCTGCCTGGCACAGTGATGCACACCTATAATCCCAGCCACTCGGAAGGCTGCGGCAGAAGGATCCCAAGTTCAAGGCCTCCCTCAGCAACTTAGCAAGAGTCTGTCTCAAAATGAAAAAATTTTAAAAAGGGTTGGGGATGTAGGTCAGTAGTAAAGCATCCCTAGGTTTAATCCCCAGTACCAAGAAAAAAAATAGTTATTGTTGCTTAAATTCAGCTTAAGTTTAACCAAACCACTTTTGAATGGATCTTTTATAGTAGAAAGAACTTCGAATGTAGCTTACACTTGTTCTGAGGTTTTTGAATCAGTGGTAGGAAGAACACCATTTTCTTCTTGACTTGCTTTGATCATTATTGACTGATTAAAAATTGCTAAAATCACTAAGTTACTTAATGAACATTGAGCACCATCTGGGTACCTAGTAAAACAGGACATATTCCAAGATCCTATGACAATTTCAGATGATGTTATACCTTTTATGTAATAGATGAATAACATATTCACCTCAAACATATATTCATTCTATTGAAAATTATTTTTTAGGACTGGAGATGTAGTTCAGTGGTAGAGCACTTGCCTAGCATTCAGGAGGCCCTGGGATGAATCCCCAGTACCACAAAAAAGAAAATAAAGAAAGAAAATTATTTTTAAAAAACTTATATCAGATTTACTCTTAGTGAAGAAATTACATAAACCTTAACATGATGATATGAACTTTATCAACTCAGACCACTATTCTTTTTCTAAAAGGATGAACACTGAGATAGGCAAAACAGCATTCACAGAAAACAAAGTATGAATCCTAGCTACTCAGCAGGCAGAGGCAGGAGGATCGAAAGTTCAAGGCCAGCTTGGGTAACTTAACAAGACCCTTTCTCAAAATAAAAAATAAAATAAAATAAAAAGGGCTGGGGATTATAGCTCAATGATAAAGCACTTCCCAGCATGTACAAGACCCTGGGTTTCATCCCCAGCACCACAGGAAAAAAGGGGGGGAGGGAGAGAGGGAAATTTTCATGTATATTTTAAATCATGTAATTTTGTGGGAAATGCTTTTTCTATATACTTAGGTACATAAATTGTGGGGGGAAAAAGTTGACCAGACACTAGAAGAGAAATCACATCTTGAAAGATGAGGAAGAAAATTTCAGCATTTTTTTCTTGTCATTGTGGATTGGATTCCTATGCATATATAAATTTTGTGGCTGTAAAATTTTTGAATATCATGCTGTAGTATATTCATTTTTCCTATCTATATTATTAAATTCCTTGGATACTTGCACATCAAATACTTCTTATGATGTACTTGTGTCCAATTTTCAATTTAGATTTGACTTCAGTTCATCTTGTAGGTGACACTGCCTAGGATATAATGTGCAGATTTTCTTAAATGGAAGTGGGCCTCTAGAAATTCAGTAATAGCAGATAGATTGCACTCATAGCCAAGAGTCCACTGAAATAGAAATATTTTTCCACTGAAACCACATATAAAATTAAACCATTTTTCTCTAATTCAAGGAATATATCTTTAAGCTAAGCACAACAGTAAGCATGCAACTTATTAATTCCAGAAAATAATTTTAGATAAAAACTGTCTACTCAAAGATACATGCTATATTTAAAGGTAACGTGGTTGACTTTTTACAAGTTTTATGTAACATATGTTAGCTTTCTGTCAGTGTGACCAAATACCTGAGAAAAACAACTTAAGAAAAGATTTATTGTGGCTCTGGATTTCAGAGATTTCAGTCCATAGTCACTTGACCTCATTGCTGTGGGCTTGTGGTGAGACAGAGCGTCATGGCAGGAGCAAGAGGATTACACACATGGTGGCGCATGCCTATAAACCCAGTACTTAGGAGGCTGAGATAGGAGGATCGCAGGTTCAAGAACAGCCTCAGCAAAGTAGCGATACTCTCAGTAACCTAGGCAGACCCGGTTTCAAAACAAAAAGAAAAATAAAATAAAAGGGCTGGGGGTATCGCTCTGAGGTAGAATGCCCCTGAGTTCAATCCCTAGGACCAAAAAAAATAAAATAAAATAAGAAAGAAAGAGATGTCATAAAACTGCTTACTTCATGGTAACCAGGAAGCAAAGGGACAAAGAGAGGGCAAAGAAGGCAGGGACAGTATGTACCCTGTTAAGGACATGCCCCCATTACCCACTTCCTCCAACTAGGCTCCAGCTCCTGAAGTGTCCACCACCTCCCCTTAGCACCACCAACTGGAGACCAAGCCGGGATAGCACATGGATCCAAACCATAACAAAATGTAAGATTAGAAAATAAAAGGGGCATTTTTAGGTTTTCTTATAACACTTCTCTCATTTAAATACTGTGCACATAATACCCACTTTTCCTTTCTCCCACAATATATGTGTTTAGTAGGCTATGCATTTTCTTATGCTTCATAGTTATTAGAATTCCTTTCTCTGGTTTATTCAGGATCAGCAGAGCAAACAACTGTTTCTGAGTTCAGTGTTTAAACATGAAATATGCTATAAGGCAGCCCAAATTGAACATTTCTCTGTTTCTGGGGAACGTTAAATAAATCAACCTGAAATAATTAAAGTTGGCCAGCCATTCAGAGTAGTCACTTGAGTTTTGAAAGTCTTTGTGACCCTTTACAAAACTGTCCCTTTGATTGTTGCCAAGGAATCAATTGAATCTCTTCTCCCTGATGCCAGATTCATTCTTGTGGACAGTTGGAAGCCTGAGGAAGCAACTCAGCACTTCACAGTTGCCTTTGCTGTGGCAAGTAAATAAATTTACATGAGATCCCTTTCAGAATAGGAGGCAGAAACCTGAGTTCTAAGCACACCCCTACCACTTTTTGGCTTTGTGACCTTGCACAAGTAACTTAACTTCTCTTAGCCTCTGTATCTACTGGTAAAAGGAGAGTACTGGATCAAATGATCTCTGAAATCTCTTCTTTCTATAAATTCCAATGATACACAGCAAGACTATGCCACCATTAAAAAGTCAATTTAAGGACACAGTTAAGCATTCATAGATTCTGAATTCTCATCACTTTAATAACAGACGTGAATTAAACATATGGATAGTCTTAACTTTTCAGAAGTGAACTACTAAGACACCTGAAAAACCTCTGTTTGCATTTTAAATGTTCTATTAGATAATCAACAAATGCAATATGCATGGGCAAACTTTTCTTCAATGGATCTTACAAAGGACTTTGTTAATACATTGTAGTTTAAAGCAACTTTAAATGACAAGGATTTTTAAAGCATGTATATTTGGTAATATTTTATCAAGAAAATTACCCATAAAGGGAGCTAAGGTAGTTATTTTATATTAAATCTCTATCAAGTATAAGCTTTGTCTCATCATAGTTCCCCCAAAGTAGTGAGACTGAAGAGTTAGTTAGCCCAAGAATTTCATCCTAAAAATTGCGTAAGATCTTAAGACTCCTCCTCCTGTTTAAAAAAAAAAATCCATGGCCAGGTGTGGTGGTGCACGCTTGTAATCCCAGTACTTGGGAAGCTGAGACCGGAGGATCCAGGTTCGCGGCCAGCCTCAGCTACTTAGTGAGGCCCTCCCCAACTTAGTGAGACCCTGTTTCAAAATAAAAAATAAAAAAGTTGGGCTGGGGGTGTAGCTTGGAGGTAAAATGCCCCTGGGTTCAATTCCCAGTACCGCAAAAAAAAAAAAAATCCACGTCTCTGTCTTATGAATAGGTATTACAACACAAAACTCAAGCTTGCCCTTATGTGATCACTTCATGCCCTAAGTATAAAGGTTATTAAATGTGTCCATGTCATGTACTCTGGTTATTTTTTATACAAGTGGTTTTAGTGTAAAATAGGGAACTTTTCTTTATGTATTTGAATAGTCCTCCTGAAGTCATGTGTGAAATGCCCCTACAGAATAGCCTAGAACTGGGCAGGTACTCAAAAACTATCAGCTGCTTCCTACTATTATCGTCATGCCCACCACCCCAGCCTTACCTGTTGCTCATAGTCGGATGCAAATGGTGATTTCGATCACAGTGATGATTGTGATTATGGACTTTAATGGCCAGTTAAAACTCAAAAAAATCCCTTTTACTTTTTCAGTGACTACTGATCAATGTTAGGAGGAAAAAGGTGTTTTGATGCATTAAGCAATAAAAATAAACTTTTTCCTCTTGCTTTGCTATACTAATATAAATATCTAAATCTGATGAGGAAATGAATGACTAATTTGAAATAGAGACACCTTTCAAACTGCTGGATTAGTTTTTCTCTGATCACTATGGAATAGGATTCTGGTGAAATTTTTACAAGCAGCCATACCAGTCTTTATTTTTATAATGAAAATAAATGAAGAAAAAAAGTAAAAAATAAATAAATAAATCAAGCTATGCCCTTTTACATATATTTCTCATGGCTGAATGATGTTGTAATGTAGTTTTACTATCAAAAGAACAAAAAATGCTTTATTTTTAAATAAAGATTTTAATAAGGCAGAAACTAAATTAGATATTCTACATTCTCTCCAATAGCAACAGTAGACATCAATGATTTGTACAGTGGCAATCTATTGAGCTGTGATTCTCAGAAATCTCAACAACTAATTTTATTCCAATTTGATTGGATTAAGATTCATATAATCTTTTTCTTAAATAGACCTTGGATGAAATTACATTTAGAGAATACCAGAAATTACCATATTAATGATGCACACATATAGTACTACAATCATTATAATTATAAATGATGAAGACTGGCATGGTGGCAAATTCCTGTAATCCCAGTACTTGGGAGGCTGAGACAGGAGGATCAGAGGTTCGAGGATAGCCTGAGCAACTTAGTGAAGCTGTCAGCAACTTAGCAAGACCCTGTTTCAAAATAAAACAAAATAGGGCCGGCGCTGTAGCTCAGAGGTAGAATGCCCCTATATTCAATCCCCAGCACCCCAAAAATATAAAAAGTAAATGATTATATGTATGTACATATGTGTGTGTGTGTGTGTGTGTGTGTGTGTGTGTATATATATATATATAATACATTTTATGTAATAGTGTCATATTGTGCTTTTCACCATAAAAATGTTAAAATGAAACTGGTTAACAGCCTATAGAAACTCAATCACTCTACTTTTTTCTTTTGGCCCATATAGGGGTGTGTGTGTGTGTGTGCGTGCGCGCGCGTGTGCATGCATGTGCACGCGCATGTGTGTCTGCACAAGCTGCAGACTGAACCTACAGCTTCATGCTTGCTAGGCAAGCTCCCTACCACTGAGCTACACCCCCAAACCTTTTTATTTTATTTTGAGACAGGGTCACAGTAAATTGCCCAAGTTGGCCTCAAATTTGCTGTCCTCCTGCCTCAGCCTCTCAGGTAGCTGAGATCACAAGCATATGCCACCATACCAGCTACTGCCCAGATACCCGCCCCACTGAAACTCATTGAGAGTCAGTTTCCTTCTTCTTTAAAGTATAACTATTAATGTCTTCCCGGGGGGGGGGGGTCCTATGAGGATTAAAAATAATCCCAGCACAAAATAAGTATCCAAAAACAGCTGTTACTACATGAGTATTAAATAGGAGGAGAAGACTTTAAGAGGTTATCAAATGGTCTAAATATAATAAAGCTACCAGGTTTGGGATATAAGTTCATGTAGATTTTATATTTATATCCTCTAACTGCCTAAACTCATCAAACTTTTTATCAGTCAGGAGAATTGAATAAACTTGGAAACCCCACTGCCCAATAATAAAAACCAAATGATCCATTAAGTTTAAATCCACAACAGTGTACAGAAGGTAGTTTTCATCATCCCTGTAAATGCTCTACCATCGTACCTGTCAATCAGTAGAAGTCATTGCATAGACTTCCACCCTTCACACCTGTCAGTTGGAAACTTTTTTCTAGCATTGCATTAATTAGAAAAAGAGAAAAAAAGCTTGAGAACCAAAAGGGAAGAGGGAAGCAGCAGCGCCATAACGTTTCTGAGCGCTAACACAGCTCTCCTTGTCCCGGTCCCCAGTACGATTTTGTGGAACTCCTGGATGGCAGCAGGCTGATTGCGAGAGAGCAGCGGAACCTGGTGGAGTCTGAACGAGCAGGGCGGCAGGCGCGATCCGTCAGTCTGCACGAGGCCGGCTTCATCCAGTACTTGGATTCTGGCATCTGGCATCTGGCTTTTTATAACGATGGAAAAAATGCAGAGCCGGTGTCTTTTAATACCATTGTTATAGGTAAGAACACTCTTCAAAGCTTCTTTTTCCAGGCTACAGCCTAAACACTGTGCTGAATAGAAACTAAATTATCTGTGCCAATGTTGAGGGATTCCTGGGGTGTTCAAGCCCCAGTAAAATGTGAGTGATATTTTTAAATTATTCATTTGCAACTAACTATGTGACAAACCCTGGAAGCCCTGGAAAGAAATATTATTTGAAATTACACTGGGGGAGGAAAGTACATCAGGAAAACACTTCCAAAATCAGCCTCTGACATGGCACTGGCCTGCTTTAATGTTTGAATAATCTGGTATAAATGAATCTATATTGTGGTTATGGAGTGAGCCATCTGCATTTCCTTCGACACCCAGCTAACATGATCAAAGTGACAGTTTATCTTTTGCGAGAGGCAGGCTCTACAAGTGTTCCTTCTTCTTTCCTCCAGAGTCTGTGGTGGAATGCCCCCGAAATTGCCATGGAAATGGAGAGTGTGTTTCTGGAACTTGCCATTGTTTTCCAGGATTTCTGGGTCCCGATTGTTCAAGAGGTATGCAAGTCTGATTCTTTTCTTAAGCCCATATAAAGAAGCTGTAGAAACATACGTAATTCAGCAAACTACTAACACAGGAAAGAAAGGGAGGGAAACTGGCGTATTACTTGTTCCACCGATGTGCCTTTTCTTTTGGAAGCGCGATGGAAAATGTGGCTGTTAATTCTTCTGTCGTGTTTTATTTCACAGCAGCCTGTCCAGTGTTGTGTAGTGGCAACGGGCAGTACTCCAAGGGCCGCTGCCTCTGCTTCAGCGGCTGGAAGGGCACAGAGTGTGATGTGCCGACTACCCAGTGTATTGACCCACAGTGCGGGGGTCGTGGGATCTGTATCATGGGCTCTTGTGCTTGCAACTCAGGATACAAAGGAGAAAATTGTGAAGAAGGTAAACGTGTCAATATTTGCAGAAGGCCATTGTTGTCTTCATAAAGCAACAGATTATATCTGTAATCTTTAGTTGGGCAGATAAATCTCTCTTTTATGTGTTTCCTTATTAAAGTAATTTTGATTTCCATATTTATGAATACATTGTTTTATTAACATTTTAACTAATAAAAAGAACAACTACTCAAGAGCTCTTTTGCACTTTTTCAGTAGCATGAATAATTCCTTTTTTTCTACTCTGAGAAAATAAGCAAACATTTGTGACTTGAAACCAACAATGGCCTGTTGAATTTTTTCTTTTTATAGTTTTTCACATGGATGCCCATTTCTAAAGCTAGCATTTTGGCATCTCTGGAAAAAAAAAAAAAGAGAGTACCGAATGCAATATTCTAATTTAAAAAAAAGTACAACATCATGGATTTGTCCCCTGACTGTATGTAATGATAAGAGTCAATATGCTATACTGTAAAGTGCAGTTAAATTGTTTTTTCAAAAAGCAAAAAAAAGCACCATTTCCGTTCTTCAATCAAATTGATTTTATTGATCTGCACTCACAAAGTAATGCAATTAAGTCTCTGGAATTAAATTTTCAGGCCATTGACCCTACAAGTGTAAAGTTTTATTGAGTCAAATTGCTAAATTAAATCTCATCATCTAAAGCACATTAAAGTGAATTAAGAAGGATACAGAGTATGCAACTCATTTATTTCTCAAACAATTTGAGGATCCCATACAGTTGGCAGTGCTCAGTGGTCATGGATCAGGTCAGCTGATAGAGATTTTGTTATAGAAGAAGCAACGCTTATTATTCTGATTAGGCAGAACCAAGAGCAAGAGTCTGAAACCTCAAGAGCATATTTGTGTAATTCATGAAAATTACAGATCCTTGCAAGAGTTTCAGTTACCTAAATGGCATTGGGCTGGTGCCGAATGCTTTATTGGATTACTACCCTCTGCCTTTTCAGAAACAAGTTCTGGAGGATGGTAGGTAGATATTTGATTATCCAAAATATTCATGTGAATTAGATTAGCACTTAATTCTTTATTCTGTGTGTGCTATGGTACCTACCAGATTTAATAAAGTTATTCTCTTTTCTTTGCACTAGCCGACTGTCTAGACCCTGGATGTTCTAATCACGGTGTGTGTATCCATGGGGAGTGCCACTGCAATCCAGGGTGGGGCGGTAACAACTGTGAAATACTGAAGACCATGTGTCCAGACCAGTGCTCTGGCCATGGAACATATCTTCAAGAAAGTGGCTCCTGTACTTGTGACCCGAATTGGACTGGCCCAGACTGCTCAAATGGTGAGATTAATAAATGCAATACAATCAAGTGCTTATTATGGTTTAGATAAAGATTAGGATGTTTTAATTTTTAAAGTACACTTATTAACTTAATCTAAATTATAGCAAAGTGATTACTTGTAGATATAAATGTTAAAAGTAATGAGTTGTAGTTGTCTTATAAAAAGAAAGGAAATAGGTTTAGCCAATTTGTTGTTAAAACTTCCCCTTCAGTATTATTAGGAAGAATACTTGTTCATCTGTATAAAATGCACTGTCTTCTAAACTTTAACTTTATGGAACTACTAATCAAAACTAGCCTCCCTATAGGCCTGTGGACAGTGTGGGGATTTAAACACATTATATCCTGAACAGAGAAACCTTAATTTTAAAAGGTTATTTGACCACATAATACTAAATATGATCACCATAAGGAATATATATATATATATATGTGTGTGTGTATAGATATAAATATATAGGTTCAACACTCTTTTTAATTATAAAAAAAGCATATAGCTGGGCGTGGTGACTTGTAATCCCAGTACTTGGGAGGCTGAGACAGGAGGATCTGGGTTCGCAGCCAGCCTCAGCTACTTAGTGAGGCCCTCTGCAACTTAGTGAGACCCTGTTTCAAAATAAAGAATAAAAGTAGGGCTGCGGGTATAGCTCAGAGGTAGAATGCTCCTGAGTTCAATCTCCAGTACCACAATAAATAAATAAATAAATAAATAAATAAATAAATAAAAATAAAAAAGCATGTAGCACTTTTATTCAATCAGCTAAATTGTTATTGAGTACCTACTGTGTACATGGCATTGTGATAGTCTCTGTAAGAATAAAAGAATAATGAATTATACTTGCCCTCTAGAACAGTGGTTTTCAATTTTTTTTACCATGACCTATAATCTTAAATGCATTTAAACATGTGACCCAGTATATGTATACGTGCACATATATGTATTCATGTAACCAAAACAGGCATTTTGCAAAGCGATAAATGCTATTACTAAATTTTACTAGCAGTTTTTCAAGTTTAATCTTTTTTTTAATGCTGATTGCAACTCATGAACTAATTTCATGACATTCCCACTCATTAGTCACATAGTTTGAGAAGACACCAGTCTAGCCAAGAAGATTACAGTTTAATTGGGGAAACAAGATGAACACACATGAAATCATTAGAAGCCAATGCATTCCAGTTTAATATTACATTGAGTGTTACATGGAATCATGCTAAATTTAGCAGACATCAGAGCAGCGACCTTACCTGGATGAATCTGAAAGTTTTCAAGGAGACTTTTATTAACATTTCTTGCCATCAGTTGAACATGGCCTGCAAGGAAGGCGGGATATTTTTTGACTAAGGGAACAGTATTAGAAAGTACTTAGCAGGAACTTTGAAGAAAAATGCATGGGTTCAAATCCAATTTTACTCTTTTATGATTCTATAACCTTTGGCAAATTAATATATGGCTCAGCTTACACATCTATAAAATCATAGGGCATTCTTCAGAGATATACTATGGGAATTACTAGAATTAATGTATATAAAGTATACAATAAATAAGTAATAATAAATATTACAATATAATATTATAATAATAAATTCTAAATATAGCTTCTATCACTACTACTGCTACTATTAGCAAAAATACAACTGTGAGAAATACTATTATATGCACAGGACAGTGGGGGTAAGAAAAAGACTATTTGGGGATAAAAATCAGATTGGGCCCCATTAGGGGGATAGAGTTTAGAAATAATGTTTCAGACAATGGAGAATTCATTAATGACAATGATGTGCTCACTAATATGAAAGTAGTGTTTAGGAGGACTGTCATGGATTGTAAGTCAGAGAGCATGAATAGGGAGAGTTTGATGGCTAGAAGACAAATTAGAGGACTTTCCTAAAAGTGGCAGGCAATGAGAGCGTGAATAAGTCGGTAGAGATGTAAAGGACAAATACAAGCAACATACTAACAGAAAAATAGGCAAGAGTCGCTGAAAAACAAAATATAGGAGTTTAGTGAGAAGAGCTTTAAATCTGAAGCAATGGAAATTGGGGTTAATATTAACATCTATGAATGAAAGTCGGGAAACGGTGAGGCTAGGGAGGAGGGGAGAAATCGAGAGGAGAGTAGATTCCATTTGGAAACTCAGACTCTCTAAGCAAAGATAAATACTATAAAAAAGAAGACAGAGCCGAGCACAGGGGCCCATGCCTATAATCCCAGTACTTGGGAGGCTGAAACAAGAGGTTCACAAATTCAAGGGCAGCCTCAGCAATTTCATGAGAGATCCTGTTTCAAAATAAAAACTAAAAAGGACTGGGGTGTGCTCAGATTAAACCCCCCTGAGTTCAATCCCCAGTATCACAAAAAGAGAGAGAATGATAAAGAGATGAAGGAAGAGGAAGAAGAGAAAGAAAAGGGGCGATTTTACTAGCAGTATAGAGTAAATAAAGCATTTTGCATAAAGTTTAGACTCAAAGGAGGGCCTGTCTGCTCTTCACCCCGTCACACTGATTGCCCTCTTATCCAAAGTGATAAAGGACAAGGATGCTGAACCTCCTGGGGTCAACTTTTGGGCAGACCATTCACTAAGATACATGTCAGGCAAGGTGCTTAACTTCCCTGTGCCTCAGTTTCTTTGTCTGTAAAATGGGTATGATAATAGTACTACTTTATACAATTGAGGTAAAGATTAAATGATTTAATTTGTGGAAAGCACTTAGAATGTGGACAAGTACTCAATAAGTGTTAACTATTAATAGTCGTGGTGGTGGTGCCAGTACTAAATGGTAGTACTAAATGGTAAATTAAAGGCTAATTATAGTTTGTCTTAATTCTCATCAATTCAAAGGAACTTCCACATAAAAGTATTGATTAGATATGGTTCCCCAAATGTGAAATAAAATTTACGTCATCTATTAGTCTGACCCAGTGGCATAAAACCAAATGAAATATTGCCAGGTAGCTCATTCATATGCTTATTTTCAGCGGGGGAGGGGATGTTAGCAAATTATACAAATTGCATTTTCCTGGCATTTTAAGAAACTTGGGTGACATCTCTGCTACCCTATGACTCAATGTCAGCCTAAAACATTTATCTCTTACTATCTACTTCAAATTGGATCCTGGAAACCCAAACTAAAGAAAATTTTTCTATAGGCTAATTTGTAATACTGATGAAAAGTTTCTGTTCAACCCTGAGTAGAGATACTAGTTAGAGACAGTTTTTTTCCTTTCTCCCTCCTACTCTTATTTCTTTCCTCCCTCTCTTCTTTCCTACTTTATTCTTCCTATTCTTCCTCTCTCATCTTTTTTTTTTGGGGGGGCAGAGAGGGATTGAACTCAGGGGCATTCTACCTCTGAGTTGTATCCCCAGCCCTATTTAATTTTTTTTTATTTTAAAACAGGGTCTTGCTAGGTTGCTGAGGCTGGTCTCTAACCTGCAATCCTCCTGTTTCAGCCTCCCAAGTACTGGAATGGGATATAGGTGTGTGCCACCACTGTAGGATGTTTCTCATCATTTGACCATATACCTTTAGAAGTAAACAAGGTCTATAATGTGTATTAAAAATAATAGGCTTCATAGAAACAATAGTTGATTCAGATAGCTTAAGGAACCAGAAACTTTGGTTAGAGAACTCATGACTAGCAACAAATAACATATACAGGATAAATAAGAAAAAGCATAAATTGGGGTCTATATTATAGAGGGGCCTAAAGAGTTTTAGGAAACCCTCACCAGCCAGCATTGATCAAGCATGGGTGGCCGGCGTGGTGGCGCACGCTTGTAATCCCAATACTTGGGAGGCAGAGACAGGAGGATCCGGGTTCGCGGCCAGCCTCAGCTACTTAGTAAGGCCCTCTGCAACTTCATGAGACCCGGTTTCAAAATAAAGTATAAAAAGTAGGGCCGGGGGTGTAGCTCGGAGTTAGAATGCCCCTGGGTTCAGTCCCTGGTACCACAAAAAAAAGCATGGGTGCATAGAATTATTTTAAGTAACACATGTTTGTTTTGTTTTCTTAAAAATATAATTTATAATTACAAGTATCAAATTAGTCATTAAGATATTTCTGTTGAGTTTTTATTTACATTTCCAGCTCTATAGTAAAATAATGCATTCCACAAAAATATCCAATTAAATTTTATAGAGATAATTACCTGTGTAGTAAAGCTACGTAGTTCAGATCTCTTATGCCCCTATCAGTGAAATAGGCCTAATAATACTAACTACAAAGTAATACTTGCTTCAGGTATGCTTATTTTGAAATTTTTCTCACACTTATTTAAGAAGGAGAGCAACAAGCATAATAGCCCCTTTTTTAAAAGTTTCATAAAAAGTCATTACAATACATTACTTGAATTATTTTTAAAAGGGTAGTTTGTAATTGGTATTAAATAGCTTAAATATCATACATGGTTAATTCAGTCTTCATAAAATCATCTTGCTATGAATAGCAAAATATATATATATATATATATGTTAATTATAAGATTAAATTGGCTGCCAAAATCACATATTATTTTACATATTTAGATTAAATTTTATTCATGCTGATATAATTTTTTGTGTGTATGTGGTACTGGGGATTGAACCTAGGGGCATTCTACCTCCAAGTCAAACTCCCAGCCCTATTTTTAATTCTTTATTTTGAAACAGGGTCTCACTAAGTTGCAGAGGACCTCACTAAGTAGCTGAGGCTGGCCACAAACCTGGGATCCTCCTGTCTCATCCTCCCAAGTACTGGGATTACAAGCGTACACCACCACGCCCAGCTTGATATAATTATTAGTTGAAAATCTAATTTTACCTGTGTACAAAATTTTACTTATTTAATCACAATAAGTAGAGATCTTTGTTCTACTCATCTTTATATTCCCAGTGCAAAACAGAAACTTAACATATATTAAACTAGCAATATAGAGAATTGAATAATGAATGCAGTACGAAAGTAATTAAGTACAGAAAAAAATCTTTATTAAACTTTGCTATTAGCTGCAAAAACACAGACAACTTACTTAGAATTAAAAGTAAAGATCTCAATCATGCTTATGTTTACCCTGTGAAAATATCTGATCTCATGGGCCTCAGATTTATCGGGCTGTTACATGGTTCTCATTTAAAGCTTAAAAACATTGTTAATTTATATTTGTGACTTAATGTTTACTAGCAATATAACTCTGATTTTCTAACTAACTGAATCCTAAAGGAAAACACTTTACTAGCTACCTCTTTTGTTGTGGAAATGACCTTCAGATGTCTAAATTCAATAAGAGTAAATTTTACACCTGAAGAAACATTTGGTTAACTGCTAAAAGAGAAGAAATGAATTATTTCCATCAGAAAGTTTGTAGGTTTAAAGCAACAGAGCTTTCCTCTATCTTCATCAGCAGTTTGTCCATTAATTAGCCCTTCAATTCCACTTCAATTAAATTAACTCTAATTAATAAGTTCATTACAAAGATTGACGCACCTTGCTCAAAGCTAGTGTGCTAAACGCTGATAAACACCTTCGCCCTAATGAAAAATTGATTAGATTGAATAAAAAGGGAACCTCAGAAAGAAACCTCTCTTTTCTGGAGCTCAGTTGATGTTATGTTGCTCTGAAGTTAATCAAACCATCTTGGATCTCTTAATCAAAAATTTAATTCAAAGGAGATAGGAAATGTGGCACAGAAAAAAAAACAACCACATACTACTTTCTCCCAGTTAATAGTCCTGGGTGTTGTTTATTAGAAATATTACAAGTCTCATAGTGCCTTGATAATAGTGTATAAAGTTATCCCATGAAACAGAGAATTATAATGTCAAAGAAATGTTATTTGGAGAACAGAAGGGGAAAGTAGGAGCATGTGGCTACATAAACAGTTACTATTTTTTAATTAAAAAAGGCTATCGTCTATTTTCTGTGTGTTAGAAATGATTTCAGATTTTTTATTATAAGGCATTTTTTATTTTTGCAAGAAAAACCAAACTAAATAGTCTTACAGTCTTAGAACAAAACTATTGTTAACTTTATTTAACTTTATATATAAAGAATAAAATACCCTTCAAAGTTCCTTCTCCTTCCATCTCTCCTCGTCTCTCAGTTGGATCTAGTTAAATAAAAGCTTTAAGGGAAAAAATCACTTCACACATCTGAATTACTTTAAAAAGACTTAACCTGGCCAGGATGTGGAGGCGCACACCTGTAATCTCAGTTCTTGAGAGGCTGAGACAGGAGGATCTCAGGTTGGACCCAGCCTCAGCAACTTTATGAGGCCCTCAGCAAAATAGTGGGACCCTGTTTGAAAGCAAAACTTAAAATAGGGCTAAAGGTGTAGCTCAGAGGTAGAATGCCCCTGGGTTCAATTCCAAGTACAAAAAAAAAAAAAAGGCTTAACCTGGTCTCATAGTTTTAAAAGTTATTTGATCACTTGTGCTTCTTCAGTAATTCCAGTAGTTGAAAAACCTTGTTTTTCAGATGACAGAGTTAATAATTGTATATATTATTAAGTTGATTTCTTACCAGCTTATGTGGGCTAAGCAATTTATCTATCAGCAGTACAAATTTACTAAACAGGAAAAACAACAATTTATTTTATTTAACCAGAAGTCTGCATTTCTGAAGCAAGTAATGTACTTTCTATAATAGTCTCTTCTTAATGAAAGTTTCTGAATATTTAACACATTTAAATAGTGGCATTAAAAATAGCCCCTTTTCAGTTCTTACTAAATGTGTGAAACCCAAGTTCTGGTAGATACCTGAGACTCTTAGATACTGAAATATTTCATTAGTATGGTGTGCATGTGCTTTCTTGACTGAAAAAAGATACTCTTGGATATTTATGTTTAAATATACTATGTTATATATATTTATATATATACATAATATATATAAAATGACTTTATATATATAAAGTAAGAAATTATTCCCGACAAAATTGTTGTTATGTATTTTATGCACATTGCAGCCATATATAAAATAAGGAAGTAAAATACATAATTCCTAGTAGTCATTGGTAAAATGAAGTTGGGATAAGAAGACTATCACTTTATTTTCAGTGATTTTGTCTTTCACTTTAAGAAGTTTAAGATGTAGCTGTCTGTATGAATTCCCCTTCTCAGCTCCCGCTACTCTCTCCTGCTCTGCTTCCTCTTTTTTCAATGTAGAAATATGTTCTGTGGACTGTGGCTCCCACGGTGTTTGCATGGGGGGCTCCTGCCGCTGTGAGGAAGGCTGGACGGGCCCAGCGTGTAATCAAAGAGCCTGCCACCCCCGCTGTGCCGAACATGGGACCTGCAAGGACGGCAAGTGCGAATGCAGCCAGGGATGGAATGGAGAGCACTGCACCATCGGTAGGCCAACCGCACTTTATTCATTATTGTTATAGTGGTTATTATTTGCAGAGCTGGGGATCAAATCGAGGCCCCCTCTCTACGCTGGGCAAGTGCTGTACCACTGAGCCACACCCCCAGCCTTCTACTATCTCTATCCTCCATCATTTACAAAAGAACTCAAGTTGTCAGCTATTTTTCAACTTGGTAAAAGCTTCTTTCTTCCAATTATTTCTTACCCGTCTTCCTTAAAAAGGAAGTTTTTCATTTTTAAATTGCGGCCATCATTTTACAGTGGCAGTTCACTTCTGTTTTAGGGCGACTGTCATAAGTATGAGACAGAAGAATTTTGTATCCATTGTTTTTTGTGATGACCACAAAACTGGACTCACAGAAAGAAAATGTAATTTCTTATTTATAAACAAACTGTGATTGAATATTACTTCTTAGTGTTCTGTATTACCAGACTACATCTCTTGATACTTGATAGCAGTCTTTTTTTTTTTTTTTGTCCTGGGAATTTAACTCGGGACATTCTACCTTCAAGTTATACCTCTAGCCCTTTTTATTTTTTATTTTGAAACAGGGTCTTGCAGAGTCGCTGAAAGTATCACTAAGTTGCTGAGGCTGGCCTCAAACCTGCAATCCTCCTGTCTCAGCCTCCTGAGTACTGGGATTACAATATTCATGTACCACCAGGCCCAGCATAGCAGTCATAATTTTTAATTCAAAAACATTTTTTTCATTGTTTTCAAATACATGGCCTTGTTAACTTCTATAAGATTCCAGAATCACACATCCTAGACTTGCCAATATGTTGAGTCTCTACAAAAGGTGTTTGACTTATGATTTTATTTTGTAGTATACCTAGAAATAAAGTTAAAAGCACACAAGTCTAGCTGTTCTTAAATCTATATGCTTCACACTTTTTCATATATGCTGAAATTCATGAATATCTATAGGCTATATAAAACAATCAAATAGATATTAAAGATAAAAATGGTTTTTATTTTAAAGAAAGTGTTTTTTGTAATAAATGGTATTATCGTGGCTATAAAAGTATCTAGAACATATATAGTGCTACATTCTCAAGATATTCAGTGTCTTTGCTCTTACCATTCAAGTCTTTGAGTTAAATTGTTCTATTAAAAAACAACAGCAAAAGTAAGTAATATATTTCTATCTCACTTTACTGAAAGTCTAGAGCATTAATTATAAATGGCACAGTCCTACAAAAGTTTTAGTATTTGAGGTACAGTGTTTCTCCATGTTATTTTATGTCCTTAGATAAAATTTGATTAAAGCCTTTGGGGGGGTGTCAGTATCTTAAATGATTTCTTCTTCTAATGTATCTGTAGGTATGCACTTCATTTGTTTGCTTACAGCAATTGGGTAACCAGGGATTTTGTCATGGGAAATTTGAAATCACATACATCTTATAAAATTGTCACCATTGTATTTTCATAAACTGTATGTAAGGTTCTTTCTAATTTTATCGACATTCCTGCCATCTTTCTCAAGGGTCCTACCACCACCCCAACATTTGGTGACCTTCTAGAAGGACTCCTGGATTCAGGTGGTGGGATTTAGGGTGGTAGTTTATTAGTGATAAGAAAGAGAAGACGCATCAGGCAGAGCCTGGGGAAGTCATGCGCAGGCTTCCTTGTGTTCTCTCTCTGTCCATGGAAGAGAGGGCACATGGAGCAGGCTCCTTTCTCCAGCAGTGAAACACATCAACACATGGACAGTATTTCTGCCAAGGCAAGCCTATCGGAGACTCAGGGTCTGAGGTTTACTGCTCAAAGAGGTATCTTCTCTCTACCACGACCACCAAAATTCCAGACCCCCAGAAGAAAAGCAAGTGCCTAGAGCTCCAGGTGGGCAAGACGACCTTCACAGTGTAGGGAACATCCAGATTTCAAGATGGCAATCAAGGGCCAGGCCTTCAAGTTCCTGAAACTCAGGCCTGTAATGTTAACTCACCTGTACAACACCCTCAGGTTCTCACTTGTTGAATGTGATCCTACTGCCTAAAATTGGGGAAACATTTAGTTTTTACTGAAGTCAGCCAAAAATGCACATATTCACAGCACTTGTAGAGTGCCTATCCCACCATTGTGACAGGCTTTCCCCTCCTCTACTCTTTGAGAGGCTTCACAAGGCAACAGCAGCGTGATGCTCATGCAAACTACATTAGGGCAGAAAAAAGTTAACAAGCAGAATTTGTGTATCTTTCTGTGGATGTACAAAGGACCATGCAATACTAGGACCAAACCACTCCATGTCCCAAATCGCAACATGCTCCTGTGTCAGAGGCAGGGCAGGACAAATTGGCTTCTCATCATATTTTGTGACTCCTGCCACAAACAGATTCTAGCCAAGGGAGAAAAGTTATATATATGGCTATGTATCCTAGGAAGTACAACAGACACACTTGTAGCTAGCTTTCAAAACCAAGAAATGTACCAGAAAGTTAACCATAGGACCACTTAACTTGCCAACCAACAACAGCTCAACAAATCATTCTATTGTGTCTCTATTGTGTCCTCACTAACATCAGTGGTTTTCCATCGATGAGCTGCTCTTGAACAACTTTGTAGTTGTTTGTGAACAAACAGGATTTTTGTTAGTAGCAGGCATTTTTATTACAATTTAATGTATCCTTTTTGTAGTTGTTAACAATCCCATTTCCTACAATTTTCATTAATTTTGTTGCCTTTATACCCCATATGAATAACAATATGGGAAGTAAAGCACTCCCTTCATTTAGAAATAAATCTTGGATGTGAACCTTTGAAAAGATATAGAGATACTTTAAATCGTTGTTTTGCCCTTGGCATGCAGACACCCAATCGCTTCCCCCTTGTTTACTTGCTGCCTGTGTATATGTCCACAGCGAAAAGAGGCTATTTGTGAGCCACTGATGAAGCAACGGGGAAACGAGGGTGTGATTTCTCATTTGGGGTGGTTACTGTTCTGTGCGTTTCCTCTCAATTTCAGCACTTATGTATCTGGCTGAAAGAAACTGCCACTTTATAAAAGAATACTCATAAATCAGCAAGATTTTTTTCATTCTCCATATTATGTGCCATCTCATTGCATACAAACAGGGAGGTTAATTGAAAGAGAGATGAAGGAGAAATTAAACAGTTAGAAGCAAACAAAAATTCCCAACAGAAAGCAAAGAATATTCTTCATTCGTCATCTTACTGTCTTCATAAACTCAATTCATGCTTTCATAAAACCATAGGCATGTTGATAGTAAAATAGGTTATGAATTTAGAAGATTCACTGAACACGTTGCTACCTGAGAGGACTCCATCCTGATATTTTTATTAGTGTATTCATATTTTCTTCTCATTATGAATCATGAGTTCAACAAATTATGCATATTCATCTGCAGGCTCATTGTCCCAAGTCCTTCTCCTTTGTTGGGTTAGACTTTAACTAGCGATGCATGCAGATGGCAAATAAAGCAAGGGGAAACCTACTCTTAACAATATTATGATTAAAATAGATTTCTCTCTTCCTCCCTAGAAGGCATTTATGATTCTTGGACCCTTTTATAAATAAAGAAAAGAGAATTTACATAAATGAGCCATATCAAATAAGCACCAGTACTTACCATTAACTTGGCTTATTATCATGGAATAATAGCAGTGATACAGATACTCAGCTACAATAATATGTGTCCATTCCATAAAAGGGTCAAATGATTATGTGCCTACCTGTTTTTCATGAGCCAGGAAAGATGTAAGAATATTTAGAGGGTGCAGGGGAAATTTTTAAAGTATTAAATATTCTATGAATAATAGTTAACATAATTAGAATAGTATATGGCTATCTGTATTTTTAAAAAAAAAGGTTAAACAGTTCTATATTATGAGAGTTGAAGTGGGCTAAGGTCAAATCTGTGAACTGTGGGATAATAGTCATGACCTAATTCAATAAGCTCACTATTAATGTGTTTAACTGGAATCAGAATCTATAGCATGTAAAGGCAACTCAACTTGTATGGCCCACTCTTTTCTTCTTGCTTGGTAAAAGAGGGGACAACTGCTATGGAATTGGTCTGTGGCTAGAATTCATTGGCCATAGAAGCAATACAAATACTCGGACAAAATCTGCTCCATGGGTGTTGTCAAGCAGAGAACAATTCTAACTAAATATCCTGGACAATGACAAATCCTAAGCACCACGTTTTGAGAATTACTAACCTGTGACTTCCACAAGAACCATTCTTTTTAGCATTTGTTGTAAAGATTAACCCCTACAATCATCTATTTCTATCTGAGAGCATTGGGGTGGATAAGATTGAAACCTGAAGGGGAGCAAGGGGTGTTGAATACCACATTTGATTGTTATCTACCATGGAGCAATGTTATGAAGGAAAGGAAGGTCCAGCTCTCCATCTGTAGACAGGTGGATTGTCTCTGGAGGCTGACTGGCATTTTTCATTTCTCAAGGGGACAGAAATGGAGAAAATGGGTTTCTATTGTATAATGTTTGGTTAGTTATAATGAAGAACCTCAGGTTGGAAAGTATATTTAAATCCTGGAAGAAGCCTCCCCGGCCCCCCAATTTCTGATCTCTGTTCCAGTAAACTTTAACAGTACCATAATTATGTAGGTGTGACATATTGGAGATTTTGTTTCTTCTTTTTGTTAGCTTCAGGAATGTTTTAGAAAGAGAGTGTGTTTAACCCCTTTCCATTCATTATCCCAAAGAATTAAGTCTCTTGGGTAGTGGCCCTATCTCAAAGACCCTCTGAGGTCTCTTGCAATTCTAGAATTTCTTAGCTATTGATAATTTCTGCTTTGTTTGGAAAGTTACTGTATTTAAGCGTGGAGTTCCCTTTTTATTCTCAACTTCATTTAACGTTTTATTTTTCCTATGGTGAGAAATCACCTTCACTTTTTTAGATCCTTGGAGTCCATTTTGTAAGATAATACACTTATCTGCATCAGTTACTGTTCATTTGTTAATTAATTCATTTCTCCATTAAGCAATTATTGAACATCTCTGATTCTTATTGAGTACTGTTTCTTATAAAAGGCAATGTAACATAATGAAAAAAAAGTATGGGCTTTGAAATTTTTAAAAGATGTTTTTTGGTCAATTCTGTGATTCACTGTAACCTATATATATATATATATTTTTTTTTTTTTTTTTTTTTTG
>PVJS01015049.1:0-39441 GCA_004027185.1 Glis glis | reverse complement strand
TCTCTCTCTCTCTCTCTCTCTCTCCCTGTCTCTCTTTCTCTCTCTCTCTACCTAGTGAGGCCCTCCGGTTTCAAAATAAAGTATAAAAAATAGGGCCAGGGGTGTAGCATGGAGGTAGAACGCCCCTGGGTTCAATCCCCGGTACCACAAAAAAAAAAAAAATGGAAAAACAATATGATTTAGAGTTAGTGAATGAACATTTTCCTTCAATGTTTTTGTTAACATGGTTATGAATTTTATATGTTATGCATGAGTATTTATTTTTGTTTGTAGAAGTAGCACATGGTCTAATACAGAAAAAATATATAACAAAAAGAAAAGGTACATTTTTTGTAACTGACCTTCTCCAAAGCACCACTTTTGGTATATGTCTTCTCTTATAGTAGGGTATGTTGGGAAAAGTGTACATACCTTTTAAACATATGAGAGTTTCTACTTAACAGTATATGTTGGACATTTTTCCACAATATTTTTATTATCTGCATAGTACCTCAATGCATGGACATGCTCAACTTAATTTAATCCATCCCTTACCATTGAGTATATATTTGTTTCTTACTCTTGTTTCTAGCTAATAAATAATACTCCAAAGACCATCCTTATAGCTCGTTTTAATTAGTACAGACCATTTTGTGAACATGCATACATTGGGCACTGGGAGTAGAGAATCTGCCAAGAGGTAGTTTTGTATGATGTTGACCCAACTGTACTATTGCCACGATAGCATCTCTTAAGCTGAAAAATATAAGTACCATGTCTGTGGTCTGACTTTGGTGGCATCACTACATAATAAATTTTCAGAATTGTTCTGCGTATGGATCTTAGTTTGGATGATGTAAAATTTAGTATATTTGTGACAAGGAATAACAAGTTGAAGTACACTAAGATAGAATATAATTGCTTATAATAAATATAGGCTTAGCTTCAAAATAGCTAGCTTAGATTTTCCTGTAGAGTGCACTTTAAAGACTTCGCTGATGTTCTTGGAGGTGTGGCACCCAGCCATTGCTGGAATGAAATAACACACATTGTTCAAAGTTTGGGCCATAATTGATTTAATGCATATTTTCACTACTTTGACATACCATTTATCTTATATGAAAAGAGTAATTCAATACACAGGTAATGTATAAATAAAATTATAAAAATAATTCTGTGGAATGGTATTTGATGCTCCACCCGATTTTTAAAAGATTCTTCTCAACTAAGTTTACATGTTCTCTGGCAATTTTTGAATCCTTGTCAGCTTCATGAGATCCATTTATTCAAGAAAAGAACATTTGGCCTCCGTGCCCCCCTCATGCTCTGAGAGACTGATCTGTGTCTCATTATTTGGATACTAGTTGCTGTGCTGTTTTGTTTTGTTTTGTTTTGTTTTGTTTTGTTTTGTTTTGTTTTGTTATTGCCTATGTGTCCTTAGCTTTGAGCCTTGTGGTGGCCGTTGCTTATGCTTCAAGGAATCTTTGTCATTTAAACTGAGGGTCCTAGTGAGGCCAACAGAAGTCTCCCTGTGGTTTTTCACCTTTTCTCAACCTCCACATTAAGGAGATCAGGCCTCTTCACCCAAAGCTACCTAGGCAGTAACTATGTTTTGATCTAAGATTGTAATCAACAGCCGGTTTTAATTAAAGGGACAGGGCCTGAAACTAGAATCTCTCAAGGACAGAATATTTTGAACTTTATTGATAATGACTGTTCACCTCTTCCGGACCCTCCTTACCATTTCCCAGCATCGATCCTGAATCTTTTCTTATTCTCTTTAGGCAGGAGGCTCCCAGGTGATTTTCACAAATCCTTTAGAAATCGTCAAGATCCGTTTGCAAGTGGCCGGAGAAATCACCACTGGTCCCCGGGTCAGCGCTCTGTCCGTCCTGCGAGACCTGGGGTTCTTTGGAATCTATAAGGTAATTTTACTTTTAGTCTTTTATTTGATTACTTTCTCGTCTCCTAAACTAGTACATATTCATCAGCCTGAAATTGATTCCTCTCATTTTCCCACCTGGAGAAGCTGTTCTGCTGGACCTCATATGTCACCTTCATGCCAGTAAGGCCCCCCTGCCTGCCAACTGCCAAAAACTAGGATGTGAACAATTAGAGTTGTTCAGCACAGCTCTTTACAGATACATTGGCTGGAACTTTATTTGGATTTGCTACTGATACAAAAGTCAAATTCTCAGTTCTATTCCTCCAGACAGATAGATGCAAGGATCTTAGGGTACCATCTCTCAGGAGATGTTGAGCTCAGTGTAAAGAAAAGCCCACACCAGGTCAAGAGTGCATTTTCTGATCATATACATTCTGACCCTATTCATGTTTTCTGTATCTGTGCCTCATCTTAATTAATGTAAATCAACCATTTTTCATTTGGAGAATGGCTTTTCAGAATGATGGCAAAATCAAACTTTTAGAAGATTCTTGAAATTTGTTTTTCACACTCTTCTACTACAAAGTTGTAGTGGGATATACTTAAAATCATCTGCATATATGCCCAGTTTTAAGGCTTATTCACTATGTTTCAGTGAGAAGACTCCAAAAAGAAAGTTTGATACCAACTCAACTTTTTTTTTTTTTTTTTTGCAGCACTGGGGATTGAACTTGGGGACATTCTATCTCCGAGCTACACCCCCTGCCCTATTTTTTTTTTCTTTATTTTGAAATAGCGTCTCACTAAGTTGCAAAGGGCCTCACTAAGTAGCTGAGGCTGTCCGCGAACCCGGATCCTCCAGTCTCAGCTTCCCAAGTACAGGAATTACAGGCGTGCACCACCACGCCCAGCTTTATACCAACTCAAATAAGTAAATTTTTAGGAATATGGGTGAGGGTAAATGTTTACTTAAAATGATTTCATATATTTATACAGAAATATATAAGATGAATAAAATTTTGTTCCTTTATATACATACCAATAAATATTTTATTCAAATTATTCATGTAAGTGTTAAACCATTGTCTTGCACACTACTTAATCCATTTTTTGGGTCACCTGTTAACATAGTTTTACAGAGTACATTGTCTTCATTTTTACCCCATGCTCTACAAGATGAAGCACTCTTGGTCTCCATGTACAGTATTGTCCCTGGAAATTTTATCCATGGACACATAACACCGAGACAATTAATTTCATTTTTCTTATTCTCAGTTCATCCTGATTGGATATAACTGATCCCTGTAATGAGTAACAAGTTATAATTTTGCTTTTTACAGAACTCTTAAATGACTTGTTTTGACAGTAATCACAGCATTTGTGACATGCTACCCCTAGGGATACTATTTTCTTCTTTTTTTTTCTAACCTGAATTCTGCAGGTGACCTCAGTAAATATCCTGAATTAATAATAATTGAGGTCATTGTAGTCAAATCTGCCCTCCCCAAATAGTACTCTATTTCTCAAGGTCAAGGGATTGAAAGAATACACCATAATCTGAGTCTTTGTAAGGATCAAATATAATGTGATGACTTTAGTAGAATTGGATTTTGGGGGAGGAGAACAACTCGTCTTATTTATATAGGCATATATGATATTTAGGAATAAACATACTGATTTCTTAAAAATAAAACTTAAGATGCTCAGTCTGTGATTATACAAGTCAACAGTGTTCTATAGCCATTTTACCCATTTATTACCCAGCTATAAGAAATACACAGGATTGTCATAGGCATATGGCATAGATCAGCTTGAAGAAAAATCATCTTCTTTTTAAAATTTTTAGGCTCTTGCAGTCTGTAACACCATGTAACACCTTGTCATTTTGACAGGATGCCAGGCAGTCTTTCAAGGGGCTGTCTGGTAAAAAAGCACTTGGGTATCACGGCAGTGACTGTCATCAAAATATCTAGATGAATAAAATGGGAAAAACTTGTTTGCTGATGGAGAAACAGAGCCTGTTAAACCACCTGCAGATGCTGTGAGACCAGGACTTAGTGCTTTTCATCTTCACATGATTTCATAATCTTAATCCCCTTTAAAACTTCTTGGAAGTAGTTGGTATCCTGATTTTGTTGTCGTTGAATGAGCAGAGGCTGCCAACCATGGTGTTTGAGCTGAAATTGAGGCTCAGAAGTTGCTTGTTTCCACTTTTGTGCTAAAATTGCTTTCCTGAAATGAGCAGGATTGCTCAAGTTCGAGCAAGAGAACTCTCCCATATAAAGTTAGTTTAATTACTAGTCTAGTGATTTAATCTAGTTCAGAGGCATTCCACAGAGCTTGACGCTGCCTTACAATACCCTGTTTTTGGTGTATTGGTAATTACCAAGCAAAGTCCCTAGTGTTTTGGGCTAGAAACTTGGTTTCAGAGCAATCTCCATTTTCCCACTGGTCATCTGTATTTGTGGAGACCTGTGAGTCTTCCCTGGGCAGACCCCCCGTGGCACACCTCTCTGCCATGGCACCTTTCAATTGACTGGCTCTTGCATTACCACCCCAGATGATCCTTCTTTATGTTATCCTGGCTTCCAGCCTTGGCTTCAGCTTGTGAACCTGGTCTCCAGGCCCACCCCACCTCACTGTACCCTACCCCACCTTTCCATGATCAGAAATCACTTTAGCAGGTTAAGAGCCATCGTTTTAGGAAGCATCACAGCTTTAGTATTGCGTGTAGTTTAATGTCTCTTTTTTTCAGGACAGCACCTTTTAGTAATAAAGCCTTTCTCTGTTTGTAGTCTCCACTGGGTAGAAAGATGCTAATGGGGAGGAATGACCTAATATCTTTAAGCCCAGTTTGTGTACTGCCAGGTGGGTCTCTGAGAAGTGAACCACAGTCCTAGTGTTAGCTGGATCTGGGAATCTGCCTTCTCCTCCCCTGGGTGCTTTTGTTTGCTGCTGTTAACATTACAATGTGATCGCAGGAGGAGTGGGTGGTTGGCTCTGTCTGTGTGTTTAGGCCCGCTGAGCTTAACCTTACCCAAATTGGACTTAACCAAGCTTTCTGTTTTTCTCCTGAATTGACTTGCAAAATAACCAAACTATGCTGTAGCTTCAGAGTAAATGGCAATTAGAATTCTTGCTTTAAAAATACATTTGCAACTGAAAAAAAAAGTGGATATGGTAAATATTTCACATTCCTAAAGTTAGAAATAGTTTAGAAAACCAGATATAGGGGACTATGTAAACAAAGCTCCACCTTCTAAAACAAAAATTTAGTTATAGCAATACAGGAGATAGGTGATTGAAGTAAAGGCAGAATAATTCATTGCCTTTGAAAGAGCTACTTGAATGTGATGTAGTTAAGAAAAAAATCTACAACATATACTACTTTTATTAAAAACATATAAGGATGGGGTTAGGGGTATAACTCAGTGGAAGAGCACTTGCCTAGCCTGCATGATGCTCTCTGGGTTTGATTCTCCAGCACTGGGAAGGGGGGGGGTGCTATATGAGGATGTAATTCTCTTTTCCTAGATAACTCTTGTTTTATGGCATAAGCCCCTGGAGCATAAAATAAGTCAAATAAATTTAATCATAGAAAAGAAAGTTGTATACATCTACTTTTGAATGTTATCTTTTCTATGGCAGTGATCAGCTTATAAAACATGTCATTTACTATTAAATGGCAGCACAGCTAGTATAGATCAAAAGATCCTTCATTAGGAAGCAGTGGGAACAGTCCATGTCTTTTCAAAGACAAAAACTGGTCAGCGAAGCAGTGACAGCTAGGATCCATCAAGCCTTGTTGAAAACAGTTTTCAAATTCCGTAATCAATTCCATAACCACAAATTAAACCTTGGCTTTTACCGGAAGGTAGCCTGGGAATATAGGCTCTGTCTGCTGTGTTCTGACCAGAGGCATTCCTTTTGCCCCACTGTGTTTGACAGAGTATTCAAATGTTTTTTTTTTTTTATCCCTATGCATCAGGGTGTGCTTCTGCTAGTCCCTTGTGTCTAAAGAAATCATTGGAGCTGTTGTCCATACATTACAAAAGCAAGTGGTGCTAGATCAGTGCTTTTTTGTTTGTTCTGCTAGTCATCTCAGAGAATTGTGACTTTCACATTTTTCAGAAATATATATGAAAGGAAATAAAATTCTCTCTCTAGCCCTTACTCTCCATTCTCTTCAAAGAATAGTCGCTGCTTAAGTTTTTTATATATCCTTAAAAAATTCTTTCTACTTATATCAATATTTATTTTTCTCCTCCCTTTCTCTTTCTGAATATTACAAATTGTACCAATATCAATATAGCATCATAAGTTTTAACACAAAGAGTGTTTCTTTTTTTTTTTGCGGTACCGGGGATTGAACCCAGGAGCGTTCTACCTCCGCGCTACACCCCCGGCCCTATTTTTTATACTTTATTTTTAAACCGGGTCTCACGAAGTTGCGGAGGGCCTCACTAAGTAGAGAGAGAGACAGGGAGAGAGAGAGAGCTGAGGCTGGCCGCGAACCGGGATCCTCTGGTCTCCGCCTCCCAAAGTACTGGGATTACAAGTGTGCGCCACCACGCCCAGCCACGAAGAGTGTTTGTAAACATACTATGTTAAAACATTTTCCTCTCTTTATTTAAGTGTGGTGCACAATTTTTTTTAAGGTACTGGGGATTGAACCCAGGAGCATTCTACCTCCGAGCTACACCTCTAGACCTATTTTTTATACTTTATTTTGAAAAGGGTTTCACTAAGTTGCCGAGGGTCTCACTAAGTTGCTGAGGCTGGCCATGAACCTGCAATCCTCCTGTCTTAGCCTTCCAAGTACTGGGATTATAAGCATGCACCACCACACTCGGCACACAATTTTTTAAGGGTTTTTTTTTTCCCCAGTGCTGGGGTAAAACTTTTTTAACCAGTTTCCTATTGATGAGTACTTATATGTTTTCTAGTGTGGTGCTATTACAAGCAATACCATGGTGGACATCCCTTTGTGTATTCTGATAGACTTTTATGAGTGCATGCAATGGAAACATTCTTGTCAATGAAGTTGTTAGGTCAAGGAGCATATTTTTAGTGTTAACAGATTTAATCAAATCCTATGTTTACCAATTTCATCCTGGTAACATATAAGTGCTTATAAAGTTATAAGTGTTTCTTTATGAGCATATTCCCCCTTGCTTTGAAGACGGCATTGCATGCTGATTTGTTGGTACCAGGGGTCATGCTGTGGTTTTACAGCCATCCGAGCGGTGGTGCTCGCCCTTCCACTCCTACTTGTCTTTCATCTGGACCTCTGTGGAAGCCTCTTCCGTACTTTCTTTATTCTGACTTTGACTCCCCCAGATCCAGATCCATTGTTGTCACAGCAGCCAGGGGGATCTATTTAAAATGTAAGTCAGATTAATTCACTCAGTCAGCACACTCTTTTTTAATGTTTATAGCAGCTTTATTCATAATTACCCAAATCTAGAAGCAACCACGATGCCCTTCAGTAAATGGATGGATAAACTGTGGTACATGCAGACAATGGAATATTATCCAGTGCTAAAAGGAAAAAGAAAAAGAGATATTAGGCCATGAAAAGACACGGAGGAAACTTAAGTGCATATTACTAAGTGAAAGAAGCTGATCTGAACAGGGTACATGTTGTGTGGTTCCAACTACATGACATTCTGGAAAGGGCAAGACTGTAGAGACAGGAAAAAGATTAGTCAACACACTTTTACTGGGAGCTGCCCATGTGCCTGGCATTGCTCTAGCCATTTAGGGGGTGGCAGTGAAAAGCCCTGGCTCTGTGCACAGTGTGGTGTGTAGGAACCGTTAGCCATCAAGAAAACAAACGCATGACATCAGGCAGTGCTAAGAACCTTGAAGAAACAGAAAGCAGGGGACGGGGAGGAAGCAGGGCCAAGGCAGGACTAGGTGCATTGTAGTAGGTGGTCAGGGAGGCCTCTAGAAGGAGATATCTGAGCAGAAACCTTTAAAATAACTTCTTTCTACTCTTATCTTTCAGATGAAGGAGTACAGGCCCAGGAATCTAATAAGCTTTAGCCTGGTGACCTAGGTGGGCAGGGGCAGGGCTAAGACTGTTTTCTGACTCCCTGTTCAGTGTTTCTCTTGAAGGTATTGAACGGAAGATGAGAGCCTTGCAGACGGATGGGTATGATAGATGCTCTTTGAGAGTCAGAAGCCACCAGAGCGGGTGAGATCTCTAAGCCAGGGGAAACCAGTGATGGAACTCAGAGACCACGCACATTTAGGTGGCAGGAAGGATGGGTAGGGAAGATAGCAGGAGCAGCTGTCAGGTGGAGAGCCTGAATGTACAGTGAGTGGCAGCTCGTCGATGTCGAGAGATGAGATGCAAGGTAGGAGGAACGGTGAGCATTGTCAGATCCACAGAGACCAAGAGGGATGAAGGGCAAGAAAAGGTCTTTGAACTTAAAGATGGAGGCCAGTGGTTTAAGATATAAACATAATTAGAATAGTAGAAGCAGAAGCCTGTACAAGGAAATTGTCTTAGTCAGCATTCTCATTGCTATAATCCAAGAACTGACCATACAATTTAGAGGGAGGAAGATTTATTTGCTCACAGTTTCTTTGAAATTCTGGGTTCAGTCCATGTGAGGCTGGGGTGTGGAGCTGGATCTCAGGGCATGGCGGTGGGAAGTGGAGACAGGGAGAGCGTAAGGCTTCACTGTCACATCATGGAGGCCAGGAACAGAGAGAGCAAGCAAGCAAGGGGTTTCAAAGACACAAGCACAATCCCTAAGGCCACACCCCAGGGACTCACCTTCTCCAGGCACACCCCACCAGCCTAGGTTACTACCCAGATAAATCCATTACACTGGATTTATCTACTGAGCAGGTTACAACCCCCGTGAGTGAGCCATATCAACCCTGAACATTAAATACATGAGCTCTTCGGGGGACACTCTATATCTGACCATAACAGAAATATAAACAGACACACACACCACTGGACCTGAAAGTTTTACTGAGAAATAAAACAGCAACTCGAAGAAAAAGTAGAGTCAAAGGATAATGTTTTGGGGTAGGGGGTAGAGGTTGAGAGACTACTCTGTTTTAATTGTATTTCGTTTTTGTGGTACTGGGCTCAAACCCAGGCCCTTGCATTTTCTAGGTAAGTACTCTAACACTAAGCTACAAATTTGGCAATCCTGTCTCAGCTCCCAAGTTGCTGGAATTACAGGTGTGTAGCACCATGCCTGGCCTGTTTGTTTTAATTTTATTAGGTGAACCATGCCAGTGTACAGAAAGGAAAAGGAATCTTGAGGATGGAGGATTTGAAGCATCTGAAGGTGGCAGGATCAAATACGATGCTAGGACTTTCAGGAGGCATAGAGACTCTTCTAAAGGTCTCTGCTTAGAAGAATGTGTGTGTAATGGTAAACCCACTAGAGCTGGTGTTTATTGAGTAGCTCTGCTGGGCCCCATGTTTGAAGCAGTGTGTGGTTTACATCATTTAATCCCCACTACAGCTTATGAGGCAGCTACTGTTTCCTTTTAAGCTCCAGGTTACAGCTGAGGAAAGGGAGGCTTGATGGATTTAAGTAATTGGTACAGGGTCATGTACCTTGTAAGTTAAGTGGTAAGGCTGGCTTTCAAACTCAATCCCATCTCTTTTTGAAACCACTTAATTATGCTGAGCCAGATAGGAGAGACTACATGCATGATAATTTAGGGAAATATTCATAAGATTGTCTTGAGGATTTACTAAAATAATGCATATAAAGCACATGGGATAGACCTTAGCACATAGCGCACATGATCTTCTAGTTATTATTAATTTTTAACTATAGAATGTAAACTAAGGAATCCTTCCAAAAATACCTAGCTATTTTACCACCATTTATTAAACTAAAAATAAAAGGATAAAAATAGCAAATGGCTAATGTTTTACCATTCTTATATTCATTCTCCGAAAGATGTGTTGTGTGCTAACATTACATTAGTGCTGAAGTTACAGAGTTGTATATGGTGTCATAGTCTTCAAAGAGATCCGTATTAAGGGCATGAAAGAATATGAGTATATGAGTATAATTCTAGTGCCATAAAGTTATTTTTTAAATGTATTTTAATAGGCAGTACAGAAAATTCAGATACAAAAGGGCGTATAATTATAAACTATTATTTTCACAGCCTAAGCTTCAAATAACCTCTTTCCAGAGGCAAACATTTTTTCAATGTTTGTTCTGTTGTTTTATTTTTATTTTGTTATTTTTTGCTGAGTACCCTCATGATTAGTTTTAAGACAACTTTTTAATTTTATTTCATTCATTTTATTTTTTTATTTTAACTTTTAGACTATAATATGCTGTTCTTCATGCTAAGAAGTATATGAAATGATGCTACCAGCCAGGCATGGTGGTGCACGCTTGTAATCCCAGTACTTGGGAGGCTGAGACAGGAGGATTGTAGGTTCGAGATCAGCCCCAGCTACTTAGTGAGGCCCTCCACAACTTAGTGAGACCCTGTTTCAAAATAAAGAATAAAAAATAGGGCTGTGGGTGTAGCTCGGAGATAGAATGTCCCTGGATTCAATACCAGTACCGGGAAAAAAAATGTTATTACCAATCCACTGTACATAGGGTGCTCTGAATATATTTTCCAGAAGTGATGGATATGTTTCTATTTATACTAAACCATCCTCACATTTTCTGGTTTCTAAATATGACCATGGTATTCACTTAAAAGACAGTTGGCTTAACAAATGTTAATTAACTATAAAATTAAAGAGATAATGTCTTGTGGTAATCAAAAAGGCCCATGTAGGATCTGATCGATTTAGCAAACTCGTTTAAACTTACTTAGTAGGATTAGGTCTTCACTGAATAAAAAATTGGCTCTCAGTCTGATAAATGTTGAACTCTGCTATGATTCACATGTGAAACCACATAGGAGTCATTTTCCAGCTGCCAGTTCTTAAAAGAATATATTAGCACCGGGCGTGGTGGCGCACGCCTGTAATGCCAGTACTTGGAAGGCTGAGACAAGAGGATCATAGGCTCAAGGCCAGCCTCAGCAACTCATCAAGACACTGTTTCAAAATAAAAAGGGCTGGGGGTGTAGCTCAGAGGTAGAATGCCCCTGGGTTCAATTCCCACTACCCCTCCTGCAAAAAAGAACATATTCGCTACTGCCATTTTCTGCTCCAATAGGACAAAGTGCTTTCCATTGATAATACTAATTATCATCTTTTTTGAAGAACCTGTACCAGATACTATACTACTTTATATTAATCATTGGATTTACGTGAACGTGTCTGTAAAAATATTGCATGTTATGGATGAGGAAGTTGAGGTACAGAGATAATAAGAACTTCACACAGTATCAGATAGCTAAGTGGCAAAAAAATGATTTGAGCCCAGGTTTCTGATTGCAAAACTTGTATTGTGTCCTTGCTCCTACCGTGTACTATTTTGGTATGGAGTGGCAGAATTCAGATACATATTTAAGATGATATATTTTGAATATGTATTTCTTTAAATGCTGTGTACTTCTACTCTGAGAAGTCATCCTCATCAAGGGGGGAGCTTTCAGAAGAGTTATAAAGTTGGAAGCACAAAGAGAATACTCAGCTCAACTCGCTGATTAGCCACAGCATTGATGTTATAGAGAAATGGCCCTCGTTGAATGTGCTGAAGGGGGTTGGAAAAAATAACATTTCCCCCCTGGTCTCATCAAAGAGAATGAATAAATAAAGGAATGAATGAATGAGTGAATGAATGAATGAATGAATATCAGGGGACACTGCCTGCATAATCATTGCATGTTTTGAAGGAAACTTGTCAAGAGACAAGGTCAAGAGCAACCAGCTTGAGCATCTCCTCCATAAGTTATCTATATGGTTTCCAGCCATTGGCAGGTCAGAATAGATAATCCAATTAAAACAGAGCTGTTGGGTAATATATTTTTTTAAAGCCTTTGCAAATACATGGGTTAGCAAGGAAGGAAGAAATATTCAATTCTAAAATTTAGTGAATTGAGCATAACCTCAAAGCTGGCTTTTCCCTGGGAGGCATTTGCCAAACTCTTGAACTTGAGGATTAATTTTTGAAGCCACAGGGGACAACGAGGTACTGCCTAAACTGCTAAGTCCAAAATAACAGTCAGGATGAAGGTAACTCAAGCAAGGAACCTAGGTCACAAAATTGAAAAGGCTGCTTACTCTCGGTGCCCTGCACATGCATAGCCTTCTAGCAGTGCATGGCTCCTCAAAACGTCTACCCTAGGCACTTCCCATCCTACCCTACTCCTGGTCCTAAAGAAGATCCTCCCTCTTAAAACTGGGACCTCAAAGAGCTGCACCCTCAATGGAAAGTCCCTGGACTCAAACCAGATAGTAGGCAGTTAACAGTTTAGGTTCAAATTGAAGTAATTTTGACGTTCAATGATACCATCTTCCATTGTTGGCTGGCCTATGTGGTTTTAACACCAGTGACAATGACATAACAGGTCATGGCACTAGTGATGTTTCTCAGCAAGATGCTGCAGCTCACCCTGTTCCAGTCCCAGGCACAGGAGGTCCCACCATATCTTGGTTGGGCAGGAGACATGCTACCAGGCTGTGTATCTAAGGGTTAACTCGCTTGAGGGTAACAGAGAGGAATGCTCAGGGATCAAGACGTGACATGCCGCCTATTGTTTGTGGCTCCAGGATCAAAATATACAATTATACATGCCAAATAAATTCTAAACCTGTAAGGTAGGAAAAGAGGGGTGGCTCTGACGACAGGTGCCAGAAGCATTAAATAACCTTCTCAGACAAGGTGCACCGCTGTTGTCTTGAGCGCTGCAGGGTCCCTGGGTCTGGCATTCCCCCCATGCCAGACAATGTGTATTCACTGCTGGAGTCTCTCTTAAGCCTCCGTCTCCCAGACCTGCTGGCTCCTGGTGCCCAGGCCCGACACAGAGGTGCCTTTGTGAGTGTAATTACCTTTCCCTGTGTTAGAAATAGTCTGTTTAGAGCTGTGTTTGCAGGTACAGCTAGAATAAGCAGGAATTAGCATGCGAAAAGACCTGCCCTGGCCCTCACTTTTTTATCAGCACTACCCTTAGGGACTGGCTGGTTTCCTAACTTTGGAGTGATTGAGCAGGTGTGACACCATTCAAAACGAAGAGCTTTAAAAGAAGGGAGAAAAAAAAAAAGGCCACTGGGAAATTAGTTAGGTGTGTGTGTGTGTGTGTGTGTGTGTGTGTGAGAGAGAGAGAGAGAGAGAGAGAGAGAGATCCTGTTGTGTTTTATCTTTTGACAATCTCATACCAGGCAGCACTGCCAGAGTAAACTCAAGTGGATCATTCCAACAACTTAAGAATTGATTAAAGTCCCCTTGGGCTTTCTGCACAGTGTCCGCATCAAAAAGGCAGGAGACAGAAAATAAATGATTCTTCTGCCATGATGATACTGTGGCCAGCATCTCTGAGCCTGTGTAATTGACCCATGTCAGTTGTGGACTGTGAACTTGAAGTGAAGTGAAACTACCCTTAAAGAACCCTCCTAGACCTCATCTAGCACGATGATGGGGTGTTACAATGATTCAGACTTGGAGCGGGGGCAGAGTCTAATAATCAGATTCAAGACTATTTATATGTAGGTCTACTGGAGATGGTTTTTATTTTTCTTGTCCATATATTAGTGGGTCTTTTATTTTAAAATAAAGAAAAAACCAATTATTTCCTTTCTTTGGAGAGAGTACTTTAATGACTAGTAAGAGATTAGTGGATTGTATTTTGTATTTACTAATTTTCCCCAAATGATTTTACTGTACAAAGGAAGTTCAGGGCCAACCAGAGAATGTCCAAGGGCAGAGCCTGCCTGGAGAACCAGTAAAAAAGACTTACGGCCGGAAAACGTGGGGCTTTTCATATGGGGCAGGAAAATTTAAAGATTTATTTTAAGTGGCACACACTTTGTCATTTATTAATTTTTTAATGGCCAAAGTAATTATTTCAGTGTTGCTGACGCAAGCTGCAGGACAGCATGAGATGTTGCCCTTTATTACAAAGTGGCTTGTTCAGAATGGCCGATGGCTTAGTAAAAATTATACATGGCAAGTAGAATTCAAGTTAAACAGGTTTATCTTTTGCTGTAGGACTGGAGAATGGGTGTTCACCACAAAGTGAAGGATTTATCAAGGAATCTGGGAGAGAAACATTTTCACCCTTGGAACTTTAAAAGCCTTTCTAACATCCTGCTTCCCTTTTCATTGTGCAGAGCAACAGGTCAGGGATTGCCTGAGGCAGCCCTGCAAATTGGCACTTGCCTTTGTGCCTAAGTCCTGAAGGAAGTGGTAGGGAAAAGGAGGCCAGAGAAATTTAATAAGTGTGTCTTTTTCTCTACCCTTTCACAAAGTTAGCTCTCCATGGGAATCGAGCTTTGATGCCTGGGGTGCAAGAGAAATGTAGGTCACCTCCTGGCTCAACTAGGAGAGTGATTTGCTGCAGGGAGACACCTGAGTAGGTGCTGGGGTGGGGAACCATACAGGGATCAGGAGAGGCCGAGAGACAGCCCTCCAGGTCACATTGGTCCCTTACATTTGTACAGCAGTAGATACTTTACAGAGGACTTTCACAGTTATTACCTCACTTATTCCTAAAGCTCCACTCCCCTGAAGAAGGTGGCCTTCGGTGATTTTGACAGGTGGGAAGGTTCCCAGAGCTCTCGTCACATTGGCTACACAGTGATGGGGGATGGTTTTACCAGGTGTTCTTCTTATCTCAGGAGACACAGGATCTTGCGTTGTTAAAGGTTTTAACTTGCTGGCAATCTGTCCTACCTCTGGAGTAGGGGTGGTGGCTGGTCCACAAGTTCTTTCTCTTCCTGCACTTTTCCATTTCTTCTTTTGTCTTGGATAAGCAGAAGCCTAAGAGCTCTTACACGTCTTCATATTCATTCTGGTTTCCATATATTATTTGACCACGTTGCCTGATTCCTGATAGGGAAAATGCAACACATTCCTATGCCTTCTCTGTACGCTGCACGCTGCAGCTTCATCCTTTCCCCAGGATTGATCTCTTTTGGGATAGCCACCTTATTCTATGTGTCTCAGGGATGTTTCTAATTTCAGATCACTTCTTCCCAGGCATGGTCTTCTCCTGATGAAGTCACATAGCATAAGACAAGCTAACCTCTCCCTTTCTGTTTTTGTTTTGTTTTGTTTTCCAACTTTAACATTCCAGTACAAAATTAATGGCTATTTTCTCCTAGGTTTTGTTGTATCCCAACAAATAATATATCATTGTTTGAAAAACTAAAGGCTTGGTTTTGCTAATATATTTTTCCCGGAAATGAGTTATGGTCCTTGCAGAAACCTGACAACATATTCCAAAGCCTCTCGTGTCTATTTTTTGTTGTGAATTTTCCTATGAGAATTGGTAAATCAAAGTCAGTTTCATCAAGAACATGTCTTAGGCCCCAGCTGATAGCCAGAGATTTTGCTTAGTGTTTTATAAATTAAATCAGACAATAATTCCTAAATCTGAAATAGGTAACACTGACAGAGGCAGATATAAGGGCATAAAGAAAATTCAGAACAGTATTGAGAAGGTATAGACAGTGCGGAGCCATGTGGAATCCATCCCTGTCTATCTTCTACTTCAAAGATCCTCAGTAGAAAGGTGGTATTTGGGATTTAAGCAAACCATGAAGTGGTATTTTAAGAGGTTGGTGTTCCCTGCCTAGCAATCATCAAAGAAGATTCAGAGCGATAGGTATACCTTGATTGATCAGATGAATGGGGCATTGATAGCTTTACCTGAAATTCATCCGGCTTACCACAGAGAGAAAACTAGGAAAGAGAAAGAAGTTATTACAAGGCTTTGACAAGGGTGAGAATATTGGTTCTAATCCACAGTATAGCCCAAGACCAAAGGTGGTGGTAGAGTTTTTGAAACAACAAATAGAAAAGACATGATGTAGGCAATCTGATTAAAGAGTGAGGGAAATATTCAATCATACATGGCAAAAACCATACACTGTAATTTTAAGGAGAAGACAAAGCATAACCCAGAGCCATCCAGCATGGTCTCAGCTCTGGAATGGTTGCTAATATATCTGTGAACGGGATATTCCAGGACATTTGCAGTACTTGCAGTGGTTTTCTCTGATTGGTGAAAATTATAAGCAATTAAATTTTTAATACTGTCCTGTGTTTTCCATGATAAACACTTGCTATTTTCAAATTAGGAGGGGAAAATAGTTAGAAAATATTACTAAACAAAGAAATGAGGAGAGCACAGATTAGTCTGGCTATAAAATTGTGAACACTGGGAGATATGCTTAAAGATAAAAACTGATAGATATAATAAGCAAAATGTGTGGGGAAAATTATACCAGTCTAAAAAAAATTACTTCAAATGATCTGTTTAGAAAGTCAGTAATATGGTGATGTTTTTCACCATATTAGAGCCAGGCATGAAGATTTAACTAATCTTTATATGCATTGATTGTTTGGTATTTAATTTGAGTATCTTTTGGATAGACTCTATATGTGGACAAAATAGCTACCAGAACTTGCAGAAAGACTTGAAGACAAGAAAGGAAAAGGGAAAGAAAGTTAAAAAAAAAGGAAGGAAAAAGGAAGAGAAAATAGAAAATTAAAAGGTGGTAAAGTTACCCTTGCACACTAACTGCCTGAATCCTAACTTCTTAAAAAACCAATCATAAGGAACGATTGAATGCTACACATGGATATCAACATTATACTGTACTCTTTTTCCTTGACAAAGCTGGGAAAGGTAGAGAAAACTCTTAAGAGTTCTGAGTTTTGGACCTGTCTCTGGAGCTTCCTCCAAAATATCCTCTAAACCAACCAAGGGCCTGGGCTTCAGTAGATGCACAATTGATAGATTAGCTGTCCTGGGCGTCAGCTTGCACAGGTACCAAATGAGGAGTTTGGGTGTGATGGATATTGTGATTCTTCATTTCAACTAGACATTGAACAGTTGGGGGCAGACAAGATACAGAAGCCTGGGCTGGTTAGCAGCACATGAAACAGACCAGTTCACCTTTGAATACCTGTGTGCAGAGTGAACCTAAGGCATCCACGGGTGAGTGGACTGAGGAATAGCCACTATGACAGAATCCAGATTCCAAGCATTTGTTCTGGTTGGAAAGATGAGCCAGATTAGGATTAAATTTAATAGGATTAAATATAAGCTCATATTTACGTCACTTGTGGAAGACAACTAAGTTGCATTAGACCTGGGTTAATAGAGTATAGGAAAAAGACTAAAGGTTGTATAACCCCAGATCTCAATGTGACTCAGGAATGAAATATAGGTGTCAGAAAAAGCCAAAGCTGTAGTAACAGATGTGTGGTGTTAAAGAACTGGACAGATTGGAGCCAGCATCAAGGAGAAATACCCGAGACCCGGCATTACTAGACCTCAGTAAGTGTCGCTGGATGTGGCTAGATCTGTTGAATCTGGATGGATTCATTATTTTCTTTTGCGAATCTCTATACTTGATGGAAATTTTTAAGTATTAGAAATCTGTGAAAGAAATGGTATTAAATCATTAAGTGTTGAAAAGAGGTGATTTCCTTCCCGCTCAGCCTACCCAAAACACAATATATGTGTTGTGGTTTTCATTATGATATTATATCATATTTCGGGGTACTCATCAATTCTCAGGGCCTGTGCTTGGCATTATTTTGGCACCAGAAATAACGTGGTGAATGCTTTGCTCTGGGAGCTGATTGTTCTACACATAGCTTTTAAATGTGTCGGAATTATTGTAAATATTTCAAGGCCTTAGAGCAGATATATGTCAATGTTTCATAAACTCTGGATGGTGGGTAGGTATGTGAATGAATTAAGGGGATCCATGAACTCCTGGATACATAATTTGTGTGTGTGTGTGTGTGTGTGTGTGTGTGTGCGCACGAGCACCCGCATACATACACACATGTAATTTTTTTTCTGGGAAAAAGTCCAACACTTTCATCAGACTCTCGCATAATACAAAAATTGGACCCCCTCCCCGTCCACCTATATAATTTGTCTACTTCCTAGTGTGTAAACAAAGAAGCATCTTGATTATTGCCTCCCATCCTCCATCCTCAGTTGAGAGCAGCAAAGAGATCTGCCTTGAAATGCCGGCGACTTGCCATCAGTAGAGACTTGAAAGGATGTTACAGGCAGAGTTCCAAAATGTTTAAGTTGAAATCTTAGCATTAAATAAATGATAACTCCCCACAACCACCACCATATAACAGAACTAGTTTTATTTAAAAAAAAAAAAAAGAGATTCGGACTCATTACTTACAGAATTTGGAGCACTTTCTTGTTCCCCTTTCAACTGGTGAGTACAGATTTGCTCGTCTCCAGGAATAGTTTGTTCTGAGGTGAGTTCCAAAGAAGCCTGATCGTCTCAATGGGATATGTGTTTCATGTGGTTTTTCTTCCTTTGCACACACACAGGGCGCCAAAGCATGCTTTCTGCGGGACATTCCCTTCTCAGCCATCTACTTCCCGTGTTACGCTCATGTGAAGGCTTCCTTTGCAAATGAAGATGGGCAGGTGAGCCCAGGAAGCCTGCTCTTAGCCGGAGCTATAGCTGGTGAGTGTCCTGCAGGAAGTTCTGTTATTTCCCTCCCATCCATCTCCAAACCCCGCTCGCTGTCCCTGGCCCCTAACCCCCACCCCAAGCTACAACACTAGAAGTGTTTGCTGATAGTTCTGGACAGGGTACATATGAATTGGCTATAGGTTATTTTTCAATAGCTACTAAAAATAAGGGTAAGAAAGTAATCTTTATACTGGCAGATTCGATTATTTGACCAACTTAATTTCTTAACCCTGGAAAGGGCTCATTAAATATTGATTCATTTCGTGGTCTTGTTAGATTCCAATTCAAGTGCCATATTATTTCATAATTCACTCCATAACGTGAGAATGATCATGGTTTAGCCAGAAGTTTTTAAAATCGTGAATACTTGTGCCCTAAAAGTGTCTAGACCATGTACTGCATGCAAGCTTGTCCGGAACAAAAGCAATAGTTATTATTATTTAGACAAAAGAAATGTAAGAATAAGAAATGATCTGGGCTGGTAAGAGACACTTTTTCCCCCTAGTTTGTAAGTTAAAGAAAGGGGTGTTTGTTAACTGGATCACAGAAATAACTGTCTTCTTTTTGCAGTGAAAATATCAACAGAAAGAAAAAAAATAGGGATTTTATCAGTCAGTCAATTTGTGCTTTTAGGAGCCTCTTTGTCTTGAGATCCTAACGACTGGCACAAGCTGCTCAGCTCTCTAGGTGGTAACAGACATTTAATGAGTTAGCAGACCCTAAGGCAGTCTTGAGATGCCTGCCTCCAAACACTTTTGGTACAGGTGTTCGTCTCATCAGATATGTGGCTAGAACTGTACCCAAACACAGCTGAGAACAACCCCCAGCTTTGAGTTGTTTGCTGTTTTGTGCCTGCCCTCTCCTGCAGTTAGCCTGGGGAACCCCTGGAGGCAGGGAGCCATGTGGCTCTTCCTTTATTCTTAATCTCTTTTTTTCAAAGGCATTGACACCGGTGTTTCCTAGCTACTTAGGGACCCAGCTTGTTTGAGTAGCAACAAGACCATTGTCCCTATATCCAGAAAGCATGATTTCAAGTCTAGAATATAAAAGTCCCAATTTTGCTTCCAGACTCGCCTTTGATTCACTGTGTCCTCTGTAGGTCATTTACATACATATAAATGAGAAAATTTTTGGAAATGAAGCATTGTAATATAATTTATTTCAAATTACTTGAAATAAGGTAGGACTTAATGAGGAGAACTAAGTGCCACTTAATGTGTGACCTTGGGCAAGTTATTTAGTTTCTCCAACGCTTTGGTTTCCGTACCTATAAATGAAGCTCATGTTTGAACCTACTGTAGAATGGGATTGTGTGTCTCAGATGGGAGCATCCATGTGAAGGACTTAGCACAGCACCTAGCATATAGTATACGCTCAATAAATGTAAACCAGTATTAATACTGAATCCAAAAGATCTATAAATTATTCTAAGTATCAGATATGAAATTAAAGGTAAGTAGTAGAGCTCAGATTGAGGTCTAGAACTCTTTCCTAAGCCTTATTTTTATTACAGAAAGTGTTGTCTTTAACTCTTTCTTCGAGAAGATAGGTACCAGGAAGCAGTTTCATCTCTGGTTAGGAGTTTGCTAGGTAATCCATGCTACCAGTGCTATAAAAATTACTACTGGGTTTATTTTCTTCCTTCTTTTTTTTTTTCTTTGCTATAATTATGAAAGTAATATAATTCATTGTAAAATATGTAGAAAGTACCAGAAAGGGCAAATAAAATATTATCTTTTATTCTACTATAAGAAAGTTGCTATTAAGTATTTTTGCTCTTATCCCCTTAAATGGTTTTTATCAGTTGTGATGATGCTCTATATGTGGTTTTTACTTAATGTTGTATCTTAAGCATTGTTGGCCATCATAGTGAAAGGGTTAGTGGTATGCAGTACAGGGTGAGGCTACCCAGGTGCAAATTCCAGTTTCTCCACCTAGAACTATGTGGCGTGCACAAAGCATTTAATCCATCTTGGCCTATTTCTCTACATTTGGGGATAAGAATAGTCTTAGCCTCAAATGATTATTATGAGGATTAAGTGAATTAATAGATAAAGAGATCTGAAATAGTTCCCAGCATATAATAATTTTTTTAAAATATTCAATAATAGTAATTTTATTAATTTATCATTTAAAACTCCCTAAAATGGTTTTAATTGCTGCATACTTATATATTTCTTAATCTTAGGAACTTACATTTTTCCCAAGAATTTTTAAGTAAGTAATTTTGTTAAAAAAAAGAAATTTGGGGGGGCTGAAAGGCTTTTCCCCTATTTCCAATCAATCTTTTTGAGAAATAGATTCTCTGAAGTGAGTTTGTTGGTAAAAAGTATGATTGTAAGGCATTGCGACATTATTTTAAAAGTTTGAAATAGTCAGCATCCCTATTATGCTATGTTAACCCTAAATGTTGTCTTTTCAGACACCTGGTTTAGTTACCTGTTGATTCATTCCAAATCACCCCAACATTTACCAGTTTAAAACAACAAATATTTATTATTTCACAGTTCCTTTGGGTCAAGAGGAGCTTATTGGGTGTCTCTGGCTTAAGGTCTATCATTAAGTTACATTCAAGATGTCAGGCAGCCAAGCGTGGTGGTGCATTCCTGTAATTGCAGTACTTAGGAGGCTGAGACAAGAGGATCACAGGTCCAAGGCCAGCCTCAGCAACTTAATGAGAACCTCAGCAACTTAGACCCTATTTCAAAATACAAAATAAAATAGGGTTAGGGTGTAGCTCGGAAGTAGGAATGAATGCCCCTGGGTTCAATCCCTGGTACCACCAAAAAAGAAAAAAAAATGGCAGCCGGGGCTGGAGGAAGCTTGATTGAAGTTGTAGAATCCATCTGGGTGAGGTGGTATACACCTGTAATTCCAGTACTTGGGAAACTGAGACAGGAGGATCACAGGTTTGTGGCCAGACTCAGCAATTTAGCGAGGCCCTCCGCAGCTTAGTGAGACCATTTCAGAATTAGAAAAAAATAAAAGGGGCTGGGGGTGTAGCTCAGAGGTAGAATGCCCCTGGGTTCAACCCCCAGTACCCACAAAATCAAAAAGAAGAAGAAGTAGTAGTAGTAGTTGTTGTTGTTGGCGAATCCACTTTGACGAGGGCTCGCCCACATGCTGTTGATAGGAGGCCTGAGTCCCTGGCACCCAGGCCTCCCCATTGGGTAGCTTGCGTAGCCTCACAACATGGCAACTGGCTTCCCCAGAGCAGGATCTGAGAGAGGGAGAAAGCAAGGCAGAAGCAGCAGTGACTTTTACGACCTAGCCTTGAGACGCACAGAAGCACAGCGTGAATACCAAGAGGCAAAGGTCTTCCAGGGTTATTTGGGGAGCTAGCTGCCATACTTAACACGGAACATCTACTTTCATAGTGTTACCCTTCTCCCCCTTAATCTTCCCCTTCCCTGCATGCTGGGAAAATACAAGATACATTTTGTAACACTGATTTTATTCTCAAAGAAAGGATTAGCTACAAACTTGACAGCTTTACATATTCTACAATCTGTTAAACCTATATAATAAGAATTAAGCAATTTTCTTGTTTTAATAAGATATCAGAAGCCAATGGCAAGTGTCATGACTACCATTCTCATTAGAGTTAGGGATAAGACAAGGATGTCTCAGAGCATCGTTGTTATTCAGCCTTCTTTTGGAGATTCCAGTCCACATGGTACAATAAGTAAAGAGACATATTAATATTAGAAAAGAAGAAATTAAGCTACCATGACTTACAAATAATTGGTGGCCTGAAAATCCAAACTGCCTAAAAATGTGTTGGTATTAAGAAGAAAGATTAGAAGTGTATTTTGATGTAAGGTAAACATGAAAATCTATGTCCAGTGATAGGCAGTAAGCCAGTGCTGTGGAGGAGGCAGGGCAGCTGGCTCCAGGGTGCAGAGCCTCGCTGGCCCAGAGAGCTGGACAGTCTGGAGCAGAGCAAGGAGACGTGTTCACGTGTGCCCAGTGCTACACCTGGGTAGGGCCGCGAGCACACAGGTGCACGAAACCCACTGTGGGCTCAGGCCCCAGGCTCCCTTTATGGAAACCAATAAGAACAAAGGTATTTCCCAGGAGAGGACAGAACTAGTATGTGGAGAACCCCAGGAAGCACTTCCCAGGGCAGAAGTGATCTTCATTGTCTTTAAGGAGAAAAACTATTTATATGTACTATAGTTAAATTGATTGCTTACACAGAACGTGTGTGTGTGTGTGTGTGTGTGTGTGTGTGTGTGTGTGTTGTTATTGAACAGCCCTGTTATAAATAAGGTGGATCTGTAATTAAATGAATACTATCATACTTTCTGTGGTAGTAATCCATTGAGGAGAGAGACCCCCTGCGGGTGAAGCTGACCTGGAGTATGGTGGGTACCACCCACAACTTTGTGTAATATGCTAATCAGCCTATCCTTTGAACTTGAATATCAGTAGCCAGCCAGAGGTCTTCAGACAGGAAGGAGGAACAAGGCAAGTGAACTGAAGAATTACAGAGAAAACAGGCAATTCAGGGAACAGAAGAGAACTTTTAAGAACTATAATTAGGGCCCTCAGATTTGAAAGGAATAATGAGTAAGGAAGCTTTCTTGAAAATTAATGAAAGGATAGTCAAAATTAAAAATCCAGAGATGGTTGTGAATGATAGAATGGTTATGATCAAAGACCAAGTTAAACATCTGGAAAATAAAGACATGGGAACAGCTCTAGCATATGAAACAAAAATACAAAGATGCAAAATAAAAGAAAATATAAGAGCCCTTTAGGATTAATCCAGGAAGTCTAGCATTATTTAATAGGCATTCCCTGGGAAGAAGTGATAAGGAGAGAAGGACAAAAAGCAGAAGTTAGTAACAGAAGATGGACTTCTCGTCTGCAGTGCTGGATACCTTCAGAAAGCCAGGGAGGAGGTCGTGACCTGAAATTGTGTTCCCGGGCATGCCAGCATTCAGGAGGGAGGACAAGACAGGTTTCTCACATGCAAGGACTCCAAGGTTACCCCTCTCAGACCTTCTCTGCTGCAAAGTGGAGAGTGAATCTAAGAAGGAGGACAGTGTGGGAGATTTGAAACAGGGCAAATAAAAGTTTAGTCTGTGATGGGTCTAAATTAGTACTGACTCTGGCATATGTATTTATGATACAAGAGGGCTGTTGGGAGAAAAATGAAAGAAGGACAAGAATGAAAGCCCTCACCTTGCTGGAGGAGGATGCAATGCTGATGAATTGGACACCTGTAATGGACACCTGTGTGATACGTGCATGTAATATTTATTCACTCATTCATTCATTTATTTTTGCATTACTAAAGATTGAACTTGGGTGTTCTGCCTCCAAGCCATACCCCCAGCCCTATTTTATTTTTTATTTTTGAAACAGGGTCTGGCTACATTGCTGAGGGTCTTACTACGTTGATGAGGCTGGCCTCAAATCTTATAGTCCCGTCTCAGCCCCCCAAGTACTTGGATTACAGGCATGCACCACTGTACCTGGCTTGGCATGTAACATTTAAATAAACGTGTTTAGTTAGGAGAGGAGGAAGATCAAAAGGGAAGTACCTAGAAGCAGAGAAAATACAAGGCATAATATAGACTAGGATATCAGAAACAAGTCCAGTAACCATAATAAATGGGAATGGATTTGAGGCTCCTAGGAAAGAAAAGAAAGAAAAAAAAAACACTTTCAGATGAGTTGTTAGGTTGCTGAGAGTTTTGGTACTTGCTGAGGTTGTCCTCGAACCTGGGATCCTCCTGTCTCAGTCTCTCAAGTACTGGGATTACAGGTGTATACCACCATACCCAGCTGTTTTCCCTTTTTTTTGTCTGTGGTGTGGTGCTGGGATTGAACCCAGAGGCATTCTGCCTCTGAGCTATACCCTCAGCCCTATTTCTTTGAACCTGTGATCCTCCTGTCTCAGCCTCCCAAGTACTGGGATTTTCCCTTCCTTAATGAGGAACTTTGTCACACTGCTCTTAGAAGCTGACTTATCAGGTAGATGATACAGAGAGGGATACAAAGGCGATTTGGGAGACTCTTATCCCCGATTGAAAATATACATCAACCTTGAAAACATAAACAGAGAAACACATTCTTTATAAATACTAGTGGGATGGTTGACTCAGACCCAAAGCCGCTGTATTTGCCAGTCACGCTTTCTTTTTGTTGGAAACAATTTTCTACTCTCCACTTGCTGGCCCCCTTCAAGACTGGCAGTTGTTTTTCCTGGCTGAGGAGCACCCACATTGTTCCTGTCCCAGAGGTGGTGGGTGGCCGTCAGGGCTGCACACTTGTCTCATCGTTCAAGAATCAAGCAGGCTGCCTGTGCCCTCCCTGTCTCCTAGGCTCCTCTTGCTCTCAGTCCTCAGACCACTTCATCCACAGGGTTTTAGCCTTTTGGAGCCAGGAGAGATCAGGCAAATTCACTAACCCTGCCCCCTAAGTCACTGCTGGCAGGCTCTTCCCAGTGCCTGCTGCTCTCCTGGCCTTGCTTTGGAGCAGCCCGGTGCAGATCTGCACAGTTGCTCCTAGGCCCAGGTAGGCTTCTGCTTAGCAGAGATGGGGCCTGAGAATGGAGAAGCGAGCAGCTGTTCAGGTACTGCATCGCCAGCATCCCCCAAAATACCAGCCTGTGTTGCCAGACAAGTTACTAAGTGATTTCTATGTTTTGGGGGGGCATTTTTATTCCAGCAATCAGTATCTTTTCTCCCTGCTCCCCTCCCCCAATACTTCTCTCTCTTTTCATGACAAGGAACTGTTTATGAAACCTATCCTCACAGAAGGGGAACTTTTTAACCTACTTTATGGCTCCTACGTATTTCATAGTCACACTCGGACATGCACACCCACCGTGTAAGAAGGATTTTACTGCAAGTCTAAAGCAGGCTGCTGCTAAACTCTTTCTAAACCAGGAAGTAAAACAAAATCAGTGGTGTGAACACAGTGGGTTTCTAAGCATTTTTCATGTTTCCTTCCATTATGTTGGAGGATAAATTCCTGGCTCGAAGTTAAAATAATTCCTCCAAGCTAATAGGAAACTCAGTGTGAGTTACCCAGTGAAGCACTGGATTTAAAATGAGCTTTTCGCATGCAAAATTGTGGTGCATTTTATAACAACTGTTACTTAGGATTAACGTTTGAGGAGCTGAGTAAAGATGGAAGAGAAAAAAAGGCTGATTTAGTAATACAAATGCAAGCATGTAACAGGTCTACACACACACACACACACACACACACACAATCACACACACTCACACTGTGACTTTAAAACTGTCTGTTAGAAGGATGAGATGTAGTTATGAGCCAGACCATGTTGGTTTGGACAGAAATTCTTACAGAATTATTAAGCCTTAAAAAAAGCAAAGGAGATTTATGCATCTGCATTTGACCAATTTGGTTTGGAATAGGTTCATAATGGAAAAGTAATAAAACCATAAGAGACAGTGTCTTCTGAGTACAGTCTCGCTTTTAAAAAATCTAAACATGGGCTGCCCCATTTTGGATTAAATGACTGTAGAAAAATTTCCCATTGGTAATTTTGGGAGGGAATTTTGTTGTTGTTGTTCCTTTTTCATTGATTATCAGCCAGTATAAATTTTAAGTCTTCTGTCAAATATTTTCCTGGCGATGTCAGTCTTTGGGAAAAAGGAATCCTAAAGTGTTATCTCTGGGAGACTCCCCCAGCACACGCGTGCACACAAATACATACACCGTGTGTGCGCACACCAACACACGCACACATACTATGTTTGTTTAGCTCTCGGCAAAGTCTTTGTGGTGGAGGGGAGAGGTAGGTTGGGGTTTGGAGGGCAGAGTGGTTGAAGGTGTGAGAGAAGGCGCCTCCAGTTACTGCCAGCAGCCAGAAAGCCAGGAAGAGGAAACTCATAACAAGCTTTGCCTCTGAAAATTCGGACCTAATAACTTTGCAAGGTTCTGATTTCAACAGGAAAGCAAAAAAAAAAAAAAAAAAAATTAGAAACCGCCTTCTTCGTTTGTGCTTGGCCACTTGGAGTAGTGTTATATTTCCTTAACATTATTTAAATATTTAAGAACAGAAACATAATGAGTGCAGGTCAGAGGTGGGGAGCAAGGAGAGCAGGTGTGCAGGGAGGAGCCCTAGCTCCAGAGAGCACCGCGAAACGGGCATTTTATGGCATCAGCTCCTTAACTTTCTTTCCACGGCCAGCAGTTCAAAGCACAGTTATTTTTATATAGTGAGAATGTGAGCAGACTGAGATGGCGTTGTGTCTCTCCCTACAGGTATGCCTGCGGCATCTTTAGTGACCCCTGCTGATGTTATCAAGACTAGATTACAGGTGGCTGCTCGGGCTGGCCAGACCACTTACAGTGGAGTGATAGACTGCTTCAGAAAGATCCTGCGGGAAGAAGGCCCAAAAGCTTTGTGGAAAGGAGCTGGTGGTACGGAAATAATTGGTTCTTAACTAACCCTTTGGTATCAGGTAAATTTTTAAAAAATCTAATGGTATCTGTTATTGCCCCGGTTTTTTCCACAGCCCGAGTGTTTCGATCCTCACCCCAGTTTGGCGTCACTTTGCTGACTTATGAATTGCTGCAGCGATGGTTCTACATTGACTTTGGAGGAGTGTAAGTAGCATGCTAAATTTTGGCCGCTTCTCATCCTCACTTATCATTGAGAAAAGTACATCAGTCTAGACCCTAGAGTGAAATAGAAAAGATTTAAGAAATATGTTCACAAGGGCATTTCAGAGGGGAATATGCAGCTGACTAGAATTCAACAGTTCCTTTATGTTGCATATCTTAACAAGGTTTGAATGGTATTTTTACAAAATTAAAAAATAAAAGAAGCTGGACATGGTGGCACATGTCCAGGAAGATTGCAGGTTCGAGGACAGCCTCAGCAACATAGCAAGACTCTCAGCAACCTAGTGAGACCCTATTTCCAAATAAAAGATAAAATAGGGCTGGGGGTGTAGCTCGGAGGTAGAATGCCCCTGTGTTCAACCCCTAATCCCAAATAAATAAATGAATAAATAAAAAAACTCACATTCTCACCATTTACTTTTCTTTTAGAAGACCAGCTGGATCAGAGCCAGTTTCTAAATCCAGGATCACACTGCCTGCTCCTAATCCTGATCATGTAGGGGGCTACAAACTGGCAGTTGCAACATTCGCAGGGATTGAAAACAAATTTGGACTTTACCTACCTCTCTTTAAGCCATCAGCATCTACCTCAAAAGGGACCAGTGGAGGCCCATAGGAGGACTGACCCTGGGATTTGATGGTCAGTACTGCCGTGAGAACGCCCCATCTTGGATTGAAGCAAGGCTTCCCTCCTTACACATCCATTTCATGTTTAAATTCAGTTCGAGTCTTCTGATAAAGTGAAATCATTCATTTTCTGTGTGTTTTCTTAACCAGATCATTGTGGAATTATTCTCTGGACCTCTGCCCACCAACCTTTGTTCATAGCTGATATTTGCTGGGATTTGGTCAACACTAATGTGATTTGGGGGAAGGAGTGAGTCTAAGTAGAAATCAGGGCTCCCCTTCTTGGACTAAGATGATGGTCCCAAAGAGGCTACTGCAAGGCGATCATGGTTCTCGGAGCAAAGTATTTAAACTAGTAGGAAGCTGGATGCATATTTAAAAAAATGAGGAACACTGGAAGAAAGGGAAAAAAATATATCAGAAATAGCCAGCTTGGATTCAAATTTTAAACATGCACAAATTTTGTCTCTGGATTATATTATGAAGCTTTTATGTGAAACATGTTTTTTGTAATGAAAACCACATTGGAGATGTTTAGTAATCATGTTCTGTTACTGGTACCAAGACTGCAAGGGAAAAGTTTTTGCACTTGAAGGAAGTGCTTTCGGCATTTTATTATGTAGACAGAGGAACTGAGATGCAGCCCCTCTGCTGGATGTGCTAATTTGGGATAACTGCCCCAGTGATGCACTCATACTGATCGCTGCCTATTTCAATAAACACTGTAGAAAAACGCACACACCCCACTGCTGGTACTGGCCCCAATCCCCTCCCCACCCCATAATTGGCACCCATTTGCTTTTATAATCCACTTTATCGTGAATCATGTCAGACAAATATATTCTAATGTAAGTTTTTATTCAATTTGTGGTGCCTTGCATAATGGTCAGCAGCTCATGTGTTTGTGAAGGTGGAAATAAACTATTTTTAAAGCCATTGAATTGTTTTCTCGTGTGTGTGTTGCATATTGAATAACTACAATAATTGTCACTAACAGACTCTGTTCTCTGTGTCGTGTTTTGAGGGGGATTGGACTCAATATTGGCATGATCTTTCAAGGTAACGTGTACCCTTATTTTCGTGGTTCAGAGTAAGAGAAACTACGTGGACCCTAGATAAGCAAAGAACTAGCAAACTGCCTCAGCAATTTCTTAGAATGATTAAAGTAATATAAAGTTTCTGTGGAAATTGGACATGAAAACTGGTATGAAGTGGCATTTGTATTTACTAATCCGACTCTGGATCATACCAAAACCATATACCACCATATCTAACATTTGCTGATACTTGGCTAGCACTATAATGATTTGGGGAAAGAAGCTTGCCTTAAATGGAATTTAGGGCCCATCTTCTTCAACTACAGTCAAGCTCCTGAAGATGCTACCGATTAATCTATTGGAGATTTGTTTGAACATTCTGAATCTCCAAAGTTTCCCTCCATAGGAAGCAGCTGTTTCTCAGTCTGTTCCTGCCAGCCTACAGGTTGACACAGTTGTAGTTTAAAATTGGAGTCAACGCCATCCCGAAGTCTTTGATTCATATGTGCATGCGTGTGTGTATGAATGAAGAGATTTGTTATCTTCACCAGAAATAGGACACATACATACATGGCTTCTTCCATGACTGACAAAACCAATTCCTCCCCATGCCATGTAATAAGTGATAAGTATATTTTAATCTAAAAACCCAATCCCAAAACTCCACATATGTTTCAGAAGTGTGAATGGTGTAATAACAAAGCACTCTAGTTTGGTCTTTTAAGTATAGAAGAAAAGTCCTTAAGTCTCAGCATTCCTTTTCTTCACTTGCTTGAGATTTATAGAAGATCCAGTTTTCAAGGTTAAAACACTAACCTAGATCTCAGAGATGGTGCGTCGTCCTGCCTGCTTCTTGATGAGCTCTTGCATTTGATGGGAGAGCATATTGGCTTCACTTAGATTTACCCAGAGTCCAGGGTGATTCATAAATAAGAAACTAGAAGCTCCAGGAAGCCAGTGGAGATAGGGCCACATCTGCATTTTTAAAACCCATGGCTTGTTCTGTTCAGGGCCAGGCAGTGACTTGAGGCCTAATTTTCGTGGCGTTCTGCTCGGTGGGTGGCATGAATGTGACATGCCTTGAATAGGACTGCAGTCACCAAGTGAGGGAAACCATGTGAAATTTGTTCTGGGTTAACTCTCTTCTCCAGGTGTCAGCAGGATGACGTGTCAGGCCACAGTGCGGTTACTTTCGATACCTCCATCTTTTCCCTCCCAAGGCTGAGGAACTGCAGGCATGTCACTCCGACGTGCTTACATGCCCACCCAAGGGGACCATCCGCCCCATCTACCAGCCCTGGAGTCTTTCGGCTCTGTTCTGGGTCCACCTCATGATTTCTTGAGGGGTGGGAGACAGGCCTGACTTTCGTAGCAGCGTTTTTTTTCAAGGAGGGGAAAAAATGCAGAGCTGACCACAAAGTGAACACACTGATTCTTGGGCTCCAGTCGTGGCTGGGTTTCTTGAGGCTGGGTGGCACGCTGTCGCCAAGCCCCTGCTGCACCTCATAACCCACAACCATTTGCTGAGCTCCCTGGGGTCGCCTTAATCCCAGCAGCCAGGGTCGCACAGGGAAAAGTCAGAATTCTGGCACAGAAAAGAGTCATTGAAATGCTTCTTGCATTTCAAGCTTCAGTTTTGACTTAGCTAAAATATTTACCATTGCTGGAAAACAATGTTTAAAATTTTGTGCTTATGTTATTTAATGGTGTGGCCTATGTAAACCTCGGGATGCTTACGTTTTGACAGTCTTCTGGAAATGTTTAACAGCACATAACTCAGTGAGTGGGGAATAAAAACGGGAACAAATTGTGCTTGAAACTGTTTGTAACCTCCTCCAAGTAGGTATTCAGGATGCAAGTCATGCTGGGATTCTTCAGGTAGAAGGAGAGAGATCTCCTGTGGTGGGATTTGATGAATCCTGTCTTCTAGCCACATTTATCCACCTTCTAGATAAGCCCTTCCTCAAAGTCATCATGCGCCTATGACCACAGAAACCATACTTGTGGGAATGAATTTGTATCCTTGCCACTGAGCAGAATCCCATTTTAAATTCAGGGTAATCGAATGCTTTCAGGATGTGGATTTTTCCAAAGATGTTTAAGAGACATGTTCCCTGATCAGAGCAGTGAAATGTTCTTTCCACAAATGGGACTTCCCACAAAGGAGTGTGGGCCTTTGTTTTACCTTAGGGGAACAATTCTCGCCAAAGAGTTCTGCTTTTGGTGTTAGGAAGACCACAGGTGTTAGGAAAGTCACTGCTTCATCTTAGTGCCTGGGATATATGTCAGCGTTGTCACCTCTATTTTTTAAAACAGTGGCAGTCTTCAGTTTGAAATTCCACATTGGGCTCTGTAAGGGTAAGAACTATCTTCAATTATCTGGGCATACTCATAGTTACTCTTTTTGAAGGCTGGGTGAATAGATGGGTGAATTTTTGAGAAGTGTTTTTCCCCCGCTGTGTCCTTTACAGGGTTTTTCTGCTGCTAAAGTTAAACCATAACTGAAAATAATCACAGTGTTATGTATTAACCGCTTCCTTTAGAAATCACACATAAATATTTTAGTAAAGAAACTTGCTATTTAATATTGGTTTTAATTAGCTGATTATGTTGAGTCAGAAACTGTCACATAAATCTAAGATATATTTAAATTCCCTTGCCATTGTGAAAAAACAAAGTTTTAAAAAAATTTCTTTGAGCCGGGCTTGGCAACACATGCCTATAATTGGGGCTGAGATGTATCATGACAATAGTTTTTCTTATCAGTGAATATATATGAATATCTGTTCATGGCTCCCTCTCTGTTCCTCAGACTTTCTCTTAGAAGCTGCTGAGGACAACAGGAGCCCTCTTTCAGAAGAGTTTGTTTTTACCTAATGCATTAATTGACTCCAAAAAGAGTCCAAATGGAACACTGTGCTTTCATCTGCTGGGGTAACCTAATAAAATAACGTTGTTTGCTTTGAGATTCCCGGCTGTTAAGGGGGTTTTGCTCAAGGCAAAACCACAGTCCCCTCAAATAACTTTAGAAGGAAAATTAAGAAGACGCAGAATTATGCTTGTCTGAGGCTCCCTTCTGGGTCATAGGCACACCCCCGACACACTGGTCTGGCCACCAGGGCTCCAGGGCTGCCACTGCTTTGGACAGGGCGCCCATCCTCTGGAGGGTGCTGCGTTTTGCACTGGAGCAGTTCCTAAGGTGATTTTTTTGTGTGTGTGGTAGTGGTACTTGGGATTGAACCCAGGGGTGTTCTACCTCTGAGCTACACCCTCAGTCCTATTTTATTTTTTATTTTGGAACAAAAACTTTAGATAAAGAAGGAGAAACCTAAGTTATTGGGGGTCTTGCTAAGTTGCTTGAACCTGTGACCCTCCTTGTCTCAGCCTCCCAAGTACTGGTGTGGGCCACCATGCCCAGCTCTTAAGGTGATTTTTAAGTGGACTCAAATTCTCAGAACAGACTTGTACAATGGTCTGTCCTGTAAAGTGGGGAAAAGAAAATACAGCTTAATGAGAAAGACTGACTAAAACCTTCTTCCTTGTCTCTCATTACCCCTCTCCTCCACCATGCTTAGCTTCTTGTCCCAGCTCTTGCTGTGGTCTCGCAATGAGCTACTTTCAGATGAAAGAGGGACAGGTGAGATTAGCCAGTCACAGAAAGTGAAGGGTCATATGCTTTCTCCCATGTGTAGAAGCTAGAGACTAATAAGTGTACAAGAAGGACTTTAGATAAAGAAGGAGAAACCTCAGTGGAGCAGTGGAGGGGGTCTAGAGGAGGATGGTGGAGCTGAGGGAGAATTAATGAAGGAAAAACTTCCATTGACGTTATGTACATGTACAAAGTTATCAATGTCAATCTCAATATCATGTATGGAGATGAGGAGGGAGCTAGGGGAAAGCTCACCAAGTGCTGTGTGCATGTATGTCCCTATCATTCTCAACTACATTATGATGTGAGACTACAATGCTCCCATAAAGGTATTTTTAAAAAGAAAAAGAGAAGCCGGGCGTGGTGGCGCAGGCTTGTAATCCCAGTACTTTGGGAGGTGGAGACCGGAGGATCTGGGTTCGTGGCCAGCCTCAGCTCGCTCTCTCTCTCCCTGTCTCTCTCTCTCTCTCTCTCTCTCTATCTCTATCCTTAGTGAGGCCCTCCGCAACTTCGTGAGACCCGGTTTCAAAATAAAGTATAAAAAATAGGGCCAGGGGCGTAGCGCAGAGGTAACACCCCTGCGTTCAATCACCGGTACCGCCAAAAAAAAGAAAGAGAAGCAGGTAATCCTGCCCACACCCCAGTTAGTTGGCCTATATGAACTCATTAAATATGAGGTGTTACATGCAGGCATGGTCTCATTCAGTCCTTCCACAACCCTTGAGGTAGGTAGTATTCTTTTCCCCATTAAAAAATAAGGAAACCAGTAGCCAGGCATGGTGGTGCATGCCTGTAATCCCAGTACTTGGGAGGATGAGACAAGAGGATCACAGGTTCAAAGCCAGCCTCAGCAACTTAGTGAGTCTGTCAGTAACTTAGACCCTGTTTCCAAATAATAAAAAGGGCTGGGGGTGTAGCTTGGAGGTAAAATGCTCGAGTTAATCCTCAGTACTACCAAAAGAAAAAAAAGAAGAAGAAGAAGGAAACCAAGACTTGGTTTATATTTCTTGTCTTTCAGTTGGCCAGTGAGGACACTCAAATTTGAATCCATGTCTCAGCATCCTGCCCTCTATCAAGGTTTCTTGATAAATCAACTCAATATAGAAAGTTCTTATGATGCTGGGTGTAGTAGTGCATGCCTGTAATCCCAGTAGTTGGGAGGCTGAAACAGGAGGATTACAGGTTTGAGGTCAGTGTGCAAAAACTTAGCCAGACCCTGTTTCAAAATAAAACAATAAAATAGGGCTGGGGGTATAGCTCAGAGGTAGAATGCCCCTGGATTCAATCCCTAGTACCACCACCATCCCCCCCCCACAAAAAAAGTTCTTATGATAGTCTTTGCCCAAGGTTTCTAATTGTCCCCAGTTCTCAGTATCAGATTTATCATTCCTAGCTTAAAGGGATGAGTGATCTCTGATTATCTATCCTAATAAGTACATTTGCTCCCTCAAAGAATTCCAGGGCCTAAGGACCAGGTGAATCCTGACAAGCCTTTTGAGGTTCCCCTTAAACTATTTTACAGCCTATTAAAGTCAATAAAGAGAGGATTAAGGTAAACTTAAAGCATTTGCCCCACGGGTGTAAAATTGAAGGTAATGTGGAAAAAGCAGAGGTAAATTTACAAACTGTTATAGTGCAATGTGATATGATGCGGACTGAATTGGATCATCTTAAAAATCTCTAATTAGAAAATGCCGTTCTTCAGCTAGAGTTGGAAATAATGGAAAAACCAAGTTAAAAGTAAATATCTATGGGTACTTGGCCTCAAAGTGTGTCTGGAGGGAATGGAGACAGTTTACAGAATGTGGGATTTGCTGGAATTACTTTTGGACATGAAATATCCATCACCACTAATGGTGGAAAAGTCTTACTGTGCTCCTAACAAGCTCCCTGCCACCCCTAGAGTTAAAGAGAGGACTCTATAGCTGCATGTGTCACCCCATTTTTACAGAAATGAGAGCAGATTACTGACCAACACACACCAGAAATTTACCACATATTTGTTCCTGGGCAAAAAAAATCTTTTTAAATGTTAAAATGTCATATGCTCACTCTATTCTCAAAAGGGTGGTATATTTCAAAGTGTGAATTTCTGAGGTTTTAAATTTTTATAGATGCATTATAATTGTATGTGATAATGAAATATATAGTGATACATTCATGTACGCACCTAACAATATTTGGTCTGTTTGCTTCCCCATACCCCCTCCCCCTCTTTTTAGGAATTTCTGTTTTGAAGCAGCATCTGCCTACGTAAGTTCTAAGTATAGCCATATGCTCTATCAGTCAGAGAATTGATGTCTCCCCACAATTAGTGGCTGTGGAAGAGGCTGCTTTTTATGATAAACGCTTCATTGGGCTAGTGCCAGTGTTATAAAAGGCTTACGCTCTGCTTTAGTAAAATCAGAAAAATGAGAAAATGGAGAAAATCGGAAAAGACATCCCTTTTGTCTCCTGAAGACAGATATGAAGCCTAATATGTATTGAATTTTATTGCTATGGAAAGTAGAAGCTCTCTGCAGTTCAGCCTCAGCCTGGATCCTGCCCCGCCGTGCTGTATATGTATCTTGTTCTTCCTAACTGAAGAAGCAGGTTGTACTTACCCTGAAGCTTCAAGTTGCCCTTGGACCTCTACTTGTAAAGATTCTTCTGTTTTGTTCTTTTTGTTTGCCTGTGTGGGAATAACTGTAGAAAAACCATCAATTCTGTCTCTTTTGGGTCCTAAAGTTAAGCATGGCATTCTTTTCTTTTACTCAATTTAGAAATTTGTTTGATTTGGTTTAATAACTAAGTCTTTAGGCCACACACTTATCTAAGTTATAAAAATGATGATAATAATAGCACTTGGCATCAGTTGAACTTGAGGTATAGCTGCTTTTCTTTTAAAGATATTTCATTTAAAAACTCCATAACAATGACTTATCAATGCCTCAAATATAAATATAAATATTAAATAATATTATTTAGTAATATTAAATAATAATGTCCCCACAGACATTGAACTTTAGGCTTTATTTTTTCTGCCTTAAAAACTATATCTTGGGGACTTTTCTACTTTAGAATTTGAAAGACCAAATACCAAACAGGAGGCTCTGGAATTTGCCTAAGATTCTCAAGTTTGATCTATTCATTTGGAAGAAGAAGAAACTGTTCAAGGCTTGGGAAAGAATCATTGGCAAGGAAAATTCTGGAATGCCCAGAGGGGGAATAGTTTTTATTTTCACAAGCCAGGGGAAAAAGTCCATTTAATACATAGAACATCAAATAGAATCCTCAGGAGAGTGCCATATTACGAATACAGTCAAATTAGCTCATAAAGGCTACACTGCCTTAACAAATCTTAAAGCAAGTCTCACAAGGACCCAACTGATTCCAAGTGACTTTACTGTTTGTCAGAACAAAATCCAATACTATTTAAAGGAATACAACAAAATCTTAAAATGTACAAAGTAAAATTCACAATGTCCAGAATCTAAGAAAAATTGCCAAACATAAAAATATGAAAAATATAAACTATAACAAAGTCAAAAACTGATCAATATAAACCAGACCCAAAAATGACAGTTGAGGGAACCAGCAACAGGGCCTAGGATAGCTGTCATGAATAATCCACATAGTCAAGAAGGTAGGACACTCAGTTGTGGAGCACTTGACCTAGTATTCATGAAAACAGAAGGGGAAGGATAACTTCCCAACACACTGTAGGAACACAGTATTGCCACAATATCAGAATCAAATAAAGACATTAAATGGAGAACAAAACAAAGAGCTAAAGACCAATATCCCTTGCAAACAGAGACAGAAACATTCTTGAAAACATTTTTAATTTGAACCCAACAACATATAAGGATAATTCATTATGTCTAAATGGGTTCATCACAGGAATATAAGTTAACTATAACACATGATTATTTAGATTCAGAAAGACATTCGGCAAAATTCAATGCCCATTTTTTAAATGGTCTCAAAAACCAGAGAGAAAGGGAAACATAACCTTATGATAAGGATATTTACAGAAACCTACATAATATATTATACTTTATGTAAAAGACTGGATATCCTAGCCAGTGCAATTAGATGAGGAAAAGAAGAGAAAAGCATAAAAATGGGGGGGGGGGAAGCAAACAACAATAGAGAAGCAACCCATCACAAACAAAGGACCATCAATAAGGTTAAATAGTTGATTTCTCATCACAAATCTTGGAGGTAAAAAGGCAATAGGATTACATATTTTAAGTACTGAAAAGTAAAATAAAACTGTCAGTGAGAATTCCCTATCTAATAAAATTACTCTTCAAAGATGAAGGAGAAATGACATCCCCAATGAGCAAAACTTGAAAGTTTACGATTAGCATACCTGTACTGTAGCAAATACTAAAGGGAGTCCTTCAAGCTAAAATAAAAGGACACTAGAGGGAAATATCATAATAATAAGGGTCAATTTATCAAGAAGATATAATAGCCAAAATATGTATATATCTAGCAACAGATCTTCAAATTTCCTGAATAAAAGTGGAAAGAACAAAAGTGTTAGACAACTTCACAGTCATAGTTTGATATTTTAACATTGCCTTCTCAGTAATTGACAGTACATAGAAAATCCACATTTATAGAACCACATATCCAACATCTGAGGAATTCACATTTTTAAGTACACATGAAACATTTACCAAGCTAAACCATATGCAAAGCCATAAAACAAATCTTAAGAAATTTTAAAGGATTTGAAATACAGGGTATTTCTTATTCTGTATGTTTTCTTACCAAGCAGAATCAAACTAGAAATAAAAACAGAGATATCTGGAAAGCTTTCCAAATATTTGGAAATTAAACAACACTCTTTTTAAAACCCCAAAAGTCAAATAATATATCACAACAAATATTAGAAAATATTTTAACAAAATGATAATGAAAACATATATTAAAATTTGTAGGATATAGTAAAAGCACTACTAAGAAGGATTTTTATAACGTTAAAGGCTTATTTTTGAAAAAACATAAGTGTTTGCAATCAATAATATGTGTTTCTACTTTAGGAAGTAAGAAAAAAGAAGAGAAAATTAAACTCAAAGTTGGAAGAAGAAAAAGTGAACAAATAATAGAGAAAACCTACAATCCCCAAAGCCGGTTCTTTGAATCGATTAATAAAATTGATAACTCTCCTTAAAGAAAACACAGCATATCAACATTAGGAATTAAAAAGGAGACACCACTGTGGTTCTATATACATTAAAAGATAACAGGAGCCAGGCGTGGTGGTGCACTCCTGTAATCCCAGTTCTTGGGAGGCTGAGACAGAAGGATCACAGGTTCAAGGCCACCAGCCTCGGAAACCTACAAAGACATTAGAGAAATAGAAAATTATGGACCCTTTTCTCTAAGAAACAATGATGGGAAACCCTTTAAGAAATTATTAACAAATAGTATCTAGCAATATATTATTTTTAACGTGCTTTTATTGGTGCATTGGAGTCTCGCATCACAATGAATATCTATTTGATGTTAACATACATGCACACAGAAGGACAATACATGTTGATCAAATGAAGTTTATTCCAGGATGGCAAGGTTGGATTACCATTTTAAAAAAGTCAATCAGTATAATTCACATTATCAGTATAAAGAAGAAACAGTATATGACCCTCTGAGAGGGACAGAAAAGAAACATATGATAAAACTCAGCATGTGCTCATTATAAAGTCTCTTAACAATCTGAGAATAGAAGAAATTTCCTCCATCTGATATGATGAACAAGTAATATTCTTTTATACTAGAAAGGTAAGGATGTCTTCTCACTTATCTTCAACAATATTGAATTGGAAGTCCTAGTTAGTGCTATAAGGTAAAAGATTTAAGAAAGAAAAAGAAGAAGGAAGGAAGGAAGGAAGGAAGAAAGGAAGGAAGGAAGGGAGGGAGGGAGGGAGGGAGGGAGGAGAGAGAGGAGAAAGGAAAGAAAAAAGATAAAGATTGGAAAGAAGGATGGAAGAGTGGGAGGAAGAGAGGAAGGAGAAAGAAACAACAACAAAAAATGGAAAGGAAGAAGTAAAAACTTCATTATCCTCAGATGGCATACTTGTGTACATATAACCAATGCAATTTACAAAAGTCTACCATAATAAGTATATTTAGCAAAGTTGTAAAATTAAAGATCAATACCCCCAAATAGACTATATTTTTATAAACAAGGGAAAAAATTGGAAAATAAAATTTAAAAACAATAACATTTATAATAGAATTAAAAGTTAGGAATAAATCTTTAAAAAATGATATCCACAACCTACATACTAAAAACATTGGTGAACTAATTTAAAGAAGACTCAATAAATGGAAAGATATACTCCTCTGTTCATGGATTGAAAGACTCAACGTTTTTAAGATATCCATTCTTCCAAGTTGATATACAGTTTCAATGAAATCCTAATCAAATTCCAAGTATACTTTTTTAAAGGAATTTCACAATGATCCTACAGTTCATGTGCAAACACCAAAGACCTAGAATAGATAAAACAATCTTCTGGGATGAATAACAAAGTCATAGAACTTGTACCTGATTTCAAGGCAGTATAAAGTTATTGCTATCAAGACAGTGTGGTAAAGTGATGAACTGATCAATAGAATTGAGGAGCCATGGGCATACCTATATAGATATGATCAATTGACTTTTTACCAAGGATGCTAATTTAGTTTTATGGACAAAAAGAAAATGTTTTCTTCATCAAATATTGCCAGAACAGCTGGATATCCATAGGTTAAAAAATTGGTTTAAACACTACCTCATTCCATACACACAAATTAACTTAAGATTCATCTTAGACCAAAAAGCAAAAGATAAAATAACAGAATGACCAGAAGAAAACGTGAGATAGTATCTTTATGAGCTATGGCAGGCAAAGATTTACTAGAAATTATCATATTCCTACTATAAAACAATTAGGGCCGGGCGTGGTGGCGCATGCTTGTAATCCCAGTACTTTGGGTGGCGGAGACCGGAAGATCCGGGTTTGCAGCCAGCCTCAGCTCTCTCTCTCTCTCTCTCTCTCTCTCTCTCTCTCTCTCTCTCTCT
>PVJS01015048.1:0-39448 GCA_004027185.1 Glis glis | reverse complement strand
GTTTTACCTCCAAGCTACACCCCCAGTCCTATTTTTTATTCTTTATTTTGAAACCGGGTCTCACGAAGTTGCCGAGGGCCCCACTAAGAGGCTGGCCGGGAACCCGGATCCTCCTGTCTCAGCCTTCCAAGTACTGGGATTACAAGCATGCGCCACCAACGCCCGGCCTTTTTTTTTTTTTTTTTAATTTTGAAACAGGGTCTCCAAGTTGCTGAGCAGACCTCGAACCTTCCTCCTCCAGTCTCATCCTCCCAAGTACTGGGCTTACAGGCCTGCGCCACCACACCCAGCTAATGACCTTTTATAAATTTCTATTTTTGTTAATGTTTTAAATTTCTCATGAATGACAACCATTTAATAAAGAAGGCAGCAATTCCATCAGGAATGCTGTGTAGTAGCCAAAGAGGGAACTTTAAACTCTCAAAGACAAAACATTATTTTTTTGTGTGCGTGGTACTAGGGATTGAACTCAGGGACATTCTACCTCTGAGCTACATCCCCAGCCCTATTTTATTCTTTATTTTGAAACAGGGTCTCACTAAGTTGCAGAGGGCCTCACAAGTTGCTGAGGTTGGCCACAAACATTATACTCAAGAAAGTGCACATCAAAAATCTGAAGAAAACTAGAGGACAGAAATCAGCAAGCTCACAAGGCTTTCACAGGAAAATTTGCACAGGAAATAAAGTCATTAACACTCAGGGATGTACAGTGAAAGTAAGTGGTCTGGGTGTTGAAAGGATAGGACTGTGGGATAATTAGAATTGCTGGGAATTGGTAGGGAGATCAGTAGTCATTTAAAAAGCTGTTTAGCAAGAATGATTTTACTGTGCTCCTCCCAAAAAGGGGACACTGCTATACAGGTGAACAATTACCAAAAACCTCAAAGAAATAAGAAGTTTCATGCACATGTGTCAAACACCAGAAACAGGTGTACTGGTGAAAAATCCAAAGAACGAAGGATGACTTTTTTTTTAATACCTGGAAGGCACATTAAGCAAGTTTACCTAATGGAGTTTATCTGAAAACAAATTAACAAAAGAATTAAAGGGATTTTTAGACATCATCAAAACAGCTTTCTTAAGTTCTTTTAGGGGTCAATTTTAGAAGGAAGGCTTTTTGTTTGAACAGATGGTGATTAATTCTTCCTTTCCAACTAAGAAAAGCCCAATTTCTCTAATAGTCCATTTTATTATCTTCCTGATAAGCAGTTCTCAGCAATGCATTTGTTTATTTAAACAGTTCAAGAGCACTAAAAGGTATGAGGCAGTGAGTATACAGAAATAAAAGGCAGACTCCAACCTCAAGGAGCCCACAGTTTAATCAGAAGACAAATACTGTGCTAATAAGTAAATGCTAATAAAGATACACTGAGAGAGCAATGACTCAAGAGAAAGAAACTCAAATCCAGATTTGAAAGATGGTTATAAGCAGCCCAAAATAGTAGCATATTTAAAGCACAAAGCTTGAGAACACAATAACAAAAAATTTCCCAATATTCCTCCCTGAGATGGAAAATATCATTAACCCCCACCGTTACAAATTAATAAACTGAGATTACTCATAGTCATCTAGCCAGACTGCAGACTAGCTAGAACCCCCTCAGTTCAAAAAGGTCAATATATTCTCCTTTCTAAACTTTCATGCTTTCACTTAAAATCCAGTTTAAGTCAACAAAAATGAAATACTTTAAAACAAAGCAAAAGCCATCAATGAAAAAATTAAGTATTTGCCTGTATAATAATTTTAGATTACAGCATCTCTGCTTCACTGGACATTGAGCACCACTTGACTTTTCCAAAGGAAAGGAGAGGCAACCTATAGCTTGGTCAAAAAAAAAGTATCTACTGTAATATTTAGGTAATTCAACAAACATCGCAGGCAATGGCATTAGCAGTGTGGATAATAAACTAATGTATGACGTTATAATAATATATATATAGTACTGGGAAATGAACCCAGGGGCAATCTACCTCTAAGCTAGACCTCCAGTTTTTTTATATTTATTTATTTTTTTGTGTGTGGTTCTGGGGACTGAACCCAGGGGCATTCTACCTCCAAGCTATACCCCAGCCCTATTTTTTATTCTTTATTTTGAAACAAGGTCTCACTAAGTTGGGGAGGGCCTCACTAAGTAGCTGAGGCTGGCCTCAAACCTGCGATCCTCCTGTCTCAGCCTCTCAAGTACTGGGATTACAAGCATGCGCCACCACGTCCAGCCTTATTTTATGTTTCATTTTGAAACAGGGTCTCACTCAGTTGATAAGAATGTCCTTAAACCTGAGATCCTCCTGTCTCAGTCTCCCAAGTACTAGGATTACAGGCATATGTCACTATGATCTAATGTATGATATATTTGAACTACAGGTGTTAGCTATTTGCTTGACGAATATTTCTTGAAACAGGTGTACAGTTTTTTTAGGAATGATATGTTAATTGTACATTTATTGCAGTACTGGGAATTGAACACAGGGGTAATCTACCTCTGAGCTACATCCCCAGCCCCTTTTATTCTGAAACAGGGTCTTGCTAAATTACCACGCACAGTTGGCCTTGAACCTGCATTCCTCCTGTCTCAGCCTCCTAAGTAATGTGACTACAGACATGCACCACCATGCCCAGCCTAATTGCACTTGTGTGTGTGTCTGTGTATGTGGGGGGGGGGCTGATGGAGACTGAGCCCAGGGGCATTCTACCTCTGAGTTAGACCCTAGCCCTTCTTTAAAAATGATTTTGAAGCTGGTTGTGGTGGCACACACTTGTAATCCCAGTACTTGGGAGGCTGAGACAGGAGGATAGAAGGTTCAAGGGCAGCCTCAACAATATAGCGAGACTCTCAGCAACTTAGTGAGACCCCGTTTCAAACTAAAAAATAAAAAATAGGGCTGGGGGTATGGCTCAAAGATAGAACTCCCCTAGGTTCAATCTCCAGTACCAAAAAAATAAATAAAAACAAAAAATAAAAATTATTTTGAAACAGGGTCTCACTAAATTGTCGGACTCGAACCTGTAATCCTCCTGTCTCAGCCTCCCAAGTACAGGAATTATAGGTACGCACCACCACACCCAGCTTCTAATCACACTTTTAAACGTCAATATGACTATACCCTGAATATTTTAAGATTCTTAGTTATATCTTTTGTGTGTGTGTGTGTGTGTGTATGTGTGTGTGGTACTGGGGTTTGCATCCAGTGGCATTCTACCTCTGAGCTACACCCCCAGACCTATTTTATTTTTTATTTTGAAACACGGTCTCGCTAAGTTGCAGAAGGCTACAGGTGTGCACCACCATACCTGGTTTAGTCATCCTATCTTGAGATCTCAAAATTTTTTCAATCAGAATGCATCTCTAAAATAAATAGGCTTACTCCAATATTTGCTTTAAACAGCGTTTCAGGAAAATATGTGTATGGAAATGAAGTAAAAATACAGAGTAAAATGTTGCCATATTCTCCTATACTTAGAATTTTTCAAGGCAGGAGATATAGACAATCAGCTAGCGCTCAAATATTACCTGAGGTGTATATTTACATGCTTTGCAATAATTTCACATCTGAGTATTTAAAACTTGGTGAATAATGTCTTATAATAGGGGTTGACAAATGAGATTGACAAACAAGGCCATGGGCCAAAGGGAGGCACAACCTGTTCTTGTAAATAAAGTTTTATTGGAACATAGCCCCAACATATTTTCTATGGATGTCTTCTTATCAGTGATCATACTACAAATGGCAGAGCTGAGTAACTGTGATGCAGATCATTTGGTCCACAAAGCCTAAATATTTACTTTTTGATCCTATACAGACAAAAGGTCTGTTGATCCCGGTCTTAGAATAATCATAACTAACAATCCGACAAATTTATGACTAATCCGAGTTTATCTAGCCTGAAATGAGATACTGAATATACTGCAAGAATTTTTTTCCTACGACATCCAAGTACAAACCTAAATGGAAGCAAACCTCTGCTAATTCATTTCGAATTCATGTAATTGCCAATCTTGACTAAAAATTAAGCTTTAAAAGCAAACAGTAAATTTGGCTCTCCTAATCTTTTAAAAACTGTGCTACAGTAACAGAGTTAACATACAAATTCCTTGTACTTCCATTATCACTTGTAGTCAACCATCACCAGGAACCATATTCGTTATTCCTTCACTCCTTACACTGATCCTAGAACCCACACACATCCAACCAATAAAGTAAGCAGGTCACCATCTTTATAATAGTTTATCTACACCAGCCATGACAGACAGAATGGGAATGGTAAGGGGAGCATCCACAATCTCTTCTGGATGTATTTAGCCTCTTCTATGCTTACTAATCTAAAAATCCCAGAGCCTAGCACAGTGGGGCACACCTGTAGCCCAGTGCTAGAGGTTCACTTAACTCCGGAGTTCCAGACCGGTCTGGGCAACATAGAGAAACCCTGTCTCTAAATAAATAAATAAGCCAGGCGTGGTGGCACACGCTTGTAATCCCAGTACTTGGGAGGCTGAGACTGGAGGATCGGGTTCACAGCCAGCCTCAGCTACTTAGTGAGGCCCTCTGCAACTTCGTGAGATCCTGTTTCAAAATAAAGAATAAAAATAGGGCCGGGGGTGTAACTCGGAGGTAAAACGTCCCTGGGTTCAATCCCCGGTACCGCAAAATAAATAAATAAATAAATAAACAAACAAAAATCCCAAAACTGCTATACCAGTCATATAAATTACATCCAGTCGGGTGTGATGGCACACACTGGTAATCCCAGTACTTGGGAGGCTTTGACAGGAGGATCATAGGTTTGAGGCCAGACTCAGCAATTTAGTGAGGGCCTCAGCAACATAGTGAGACCATTTCAAAATAAAAAATAAAATAAGGAGCTGGGTGTGGTGGTGCACGCTTGTAAACCCAGTACTTGGGAGGCTGAGACCGGAGGATCCGGGTTCGCGGCCAGCCTCAGCTACTTAGTGAGGCCCTGTTTAAAAATAAAGAATAAAAAATAGGGTTGGGGGTGTAGCTCGGAGGTAGAATGCCCCTGGGTTCCATCCCCAGTACTGCAAAAATAAATAAATAAATAAATAAATAAAATAAAATAGGGCTGGAAGTGAAGCTCAGAGGTAGAATACCCCTGGGTTCAATCCCCAGTACCCTCCCACACACACTAAAGAATTACAGCCAAGTTAGTTCTGTTGGATATATTTGCCATTTTTAGAATAAAAGAATATTGAATAAACATTAATTGACTTTATCAACCAACATAACAATGAAAACTGCCTCAAATAGGTAAATATTCTAGGTATCAATAAAACAGTTTTTGTTTAGTTTTAATTTTAGGCATACTCTTTAATAACTGATTACAGCACTGTCATGGGCTAGGGTGAAGAAAGTAACACAATACTAACTGATAAGAACTAGTAAAATATACACTAACTTTTTTTTTCTTGTGGTACTGGAGATTGGAGCAAAGGCACTGCACAGGCTGGGCAGACGCTCTACGACTGAGCAACATTCCCGCTCTTTTTATTTTGACATCTAATCCTGCTAAATTGACCAGGCTGGCCTCAAACTTGCCATCCTCCTGCCTCAGCCTCCCAAGTAGCTGAGATTACAGGTGTCAACCACCTCGCCTGGTTTTAGTATATGCTAATAAATTTATTAATTGTAAAAGTTATGTTTAAGAACTAAAAAGTCTATCAAATTATCTAGGGTTGTATTTTTACATATAATTCTTAGTAGAAGTGTGAGTCAGTCATACAGAATACAAAAAAAACTTTAAATTATTTATTTACCAATTATTATTTTCTTCCAGTTGTCAAAGGAGATAATGCAAATACCTAATACAGTTAACTCTAGAAAAGCCCCCGCAATGACACACCTAAGGCATGTTCCTACTTCTAAGCACTTAGCCAAAGATGCAATAATAGCCTGGTACCCTTGAAATACCAATGTAGTCATAGGCTGCAAATTGATACTGTTTAAATTAAGCACTTAGCAAGGCCAACATGATGCCAAAATACGATACAATTCAATAAGTGATTTTCTAATTATGTACTCATACCATTCTCCCCTTTGGTGTATTTCTTAGCTATTCCGTATTAAAAGAAAATGGAAAAAAGTATTTAAAAGTACAATCAAGTGACAACCAGTTTACCACAGATCACAAGATTTGCACAGAAGTCTTATTTTCTGCTTTTTAAAAAAAAAGAATTGTTAGACCTGATCCCCTTTCTCACCTTTAGAGTATTCGCAAAATAAAGTCCTAAAGAACCTTCAAACCTAAACAATTTTCTCAAGGCTCAGTTTTCCATGAAGTTGATTTACGTGAGCTACCAATTCATGTGACCCAAAGAAGCATATTACTACTAAGACTAGGACAAGCACTGGGCCTGATCTTTGGAAGGCATCCTGATGAAAAACCAGAAACCCCACCCAGCCCTCAACTTTCTGGACTTTTCTAGCCCGTTTTCTCCTTGCAAAACCCAGAAAAGCAGAACTTCCCTCTCACTGTCTGCCTCTATCTGAGGCCTGGTACAGAAATTCACACCGCTAGTTTTCCAAGTACCTCCTTAAGGTAGTCTTAAGGCTCAAGCCCGCTGAGAAACAGCAGAACGGTTTGCTTTCTTGGGTTAAAGGAGGGCGATTACAAGGTTTGGCGGTCGGGTTTGTCAGGAAGCGTAGGGCCAAGCAAGAGGGAGAATCCGGAGACTGAGCTCCATCTAGTCTTGACTGCCCTCGGTACTTCCCTGCTTCCTCCACTCGTGGGAGGAGAGCGGTAGGTCGGGGTCAGGCTCCCCTGAGTTACTTCCCGATCCGATCGGACTCGCCTTCAGACACCCGAACCGCCCCCGGCCCGGCTCCCTCGCCCTCTGCCCGGTCTCCTCCCCTCTCAGTGACCCACCACCACAGGTCCCCTCCCAGCTAACATGGCCGCCCCACCCGACCCACCCCCGGTACAGCCAAACAAATTGGGGGGCCCGTGGTACCGCCTCCCCTGCGCCCATTGGTGAGGCAGCCTCCACCCGCCTTCTCCATTGGACTAGACGGCCTGCCACTCAGCCCCGAGGGCTCCGCCTCCGAGCCGCTTCAAGCTGCTTTGAGAAGACATATAAACAAATCCCGAGAGGGAGGCCCCACTCGCCCGTCGCCTGTGGGGCGGGGACAGAAGGGGGAGCGGCTGCCCCCGAGACGCCCCTGCCTGGACCCCCATCCCAGCCCATGCCTCCTCGTCTCCCTCCCGCCGGGCTGCAACCTCGGCAGCCGGCCCTTCCCCACACGCCCCTCTCTCCTCCTCCCCCGCCAGCCTCGCCTCCCTCCTTCCCGGCCCCTCCCACCCGCTCGCTGCTCTGACAGGCCGGTTGCCGGCAGCCGCGGCCCCGGGCTCCCAGGCAGCGGAGAGGGGCCGGCGGCCCGACACTGCCCACCCCCGGCCTGGCCTGCCGCGGGCCCGCGGGTCCCATCCACCGCCGCCCCGCGCTTTTATGTAACCGTCCCGGGCCGAGGTGGGGGAGGGGAGCGGGCCCCGGGGCCGGCGGGCAGCTGCCCGCGCTCCGCGCGCCCGAGCCTCAGCGGGTCCCGGCCCCCGCCCCGCGCGGCCCGGCCCAGAGTCCCGGTGCTGCTGCCTCGTAGGCCAGCAGCCCTCCTCCGCCCCCTGCCCTCGGGTCCCCAGCCCAGGCCCCTGCGGCTCCCGGGTGGCGGGCAGCGGCACTCACCTGTGGGCGTAGGGGCGGCTCAGGGTCTGGGTCCGGTTCCGCTGCAGGGGCCGCGGCCCCTCTCCATGCTGCCTCGGGTTTGTTTTGTTTATGTCCTTCCTGACGGGTTCCCGGAAATCGCGTGACTCGCCCCCCTCACGTGGGCCGAGGCGAGGAGGAGGAGGGAGGCGGGGGCCCGCCGGTCGCGGGCCAATCGTGAGGCGTTCTGCGGCTCGCCAATCAGGGGCGCGGCCCGCCAGGGCACCCCTATCACGTGACGCCGGGGGGCGGGTTGCCGGGGAAAACCAGGAAGAGCGGACGTAGCGGGGGCTCGCTGCTTGCCGCGGCGGCGTGGGCGGGAGCCGGCTGTGTAGCCGAGCCCTCTGTCCCGATTGTAGAGGATGTTCCTTTTTCAAAGGCTTTCATAGCCATCATTTTATCTGATTTCAGAACTACGCAGTGGAACCTGAAATGTCTCTATGCCCATTTTACAGTTGAAGTTCACGGAAACTTGAAGGGCTAAGGGAACATCGACTTAGTAGGGGGGCTGTATCAACGCTGCTTTATGAATGGCCTCCTCAGTCACTACAAGACTGGCCTTGCTTTTAGTTCATCCACTGATTCACTGATTTAACTCACATTTATTGAGCACGTATACCCAAACACCGGGATCAGTCAGACTGTGTGCACCTTTAAGAGAGAGAAGACCTGTGCACAACTGTACAAACAGGGCACTACCAGAAGCACCCAGACAAGCCTAACACCTGTTCCTGAGGGTTTTTTGTGCTTCCCGATTCATTATTAACGACAGCGACTTCTTATTGGATGTGTGTTATGTGAAGGGCTCACCTCAATTACTTCTCCCTACAGGCACATGCAATAGTAATACACCCACTTTTCACATTGGAAAGTAAAGCTCAGGGGATTATTTGCCCAAAGCCAGATAGCTGGTAAATGAACTAACAAGGACTAGAACCCAGGTCGGATAGCACAACTTGTACTTCCAGAATGCTCTTTATACTTTTTTTTTTTCTTTTCTCGAGTTACTTGGGATTGAACTCAGGTCCTGGGCATGCTAGAAGCACTGTATCACTGAACTACATCCCGGCCCTTTTTATTTCTTATTTTGAGACAGGGTCTGGCTAAGTTGCCCAGGCTGGCCAACTTGCAGTATTCCTGCTTTAGCCTCCTGTGTCACTGGGATAACAGGTGTGCACCACCCAGCTTGGTAACAACCTGGATTTGGATCCTTACACCATTACATGTGAAGGAGTGATTTTTTTAACATCTATGAGACTTCAGTTTCCAACCTCTGTAAGTAATTTGATGTGAGAATTAAGTGAAATAATTCATATAAAGCACTTACCATAGTGCCTGGCATATAGGTAGATAATGAATGATAATACTATTAGATTGTTTCAAGAGGATTTGGAAGACTTACTGTAAACTAAGTAGCAAGTAAGCATAACTCTAAAATTTAGCAATTTGCAGCCCCTTAAATAATACTTTTGTATACAAAATTAATAGGTAGGTATATGTAGGTAGATACCTACGAGGAAAGCAAAAGAGTCCAACTCTCCTCTGTATTCCCCTACAATGCCAAGCACACAGTAGGGCCTCAATACCAGTGAAGCAATGTGTCTACTGCACAGGAAGTGGCAAGATTATTTTCTTTTGTAAATCTAACACATACCACATTCTAATTTTCCACATCAACTGGAGTTTAAAATCAAAACCAGAATAGAAAAACAAGCTTGGGGAGTTTGAGTCAGATTTCCCAAGTCATTCACTTAAGATCCATGTACTAAATCTCCACGGAATACATCACTGACTGTCCTCTCTCATCCTACTATATGTGGAAAAGCATCAGCAGGTGGTTATTACATTATTACACTGCCCTCTAGACACAGGTGTCTCATTCTCTTCTTCTGCACAACAGTTCCTTGGAGTCAGAGCGCAAGCCCCCAAGTTCATCTGCTAGTGCAGGGTTCTGCCCATCTGCAGCATGTACTGGCGAATTACATGGAATTCCTGCCTTTGTGTCTTCTGTGGTCTTGGAAAGGACAGAGTTTTGGCTAGTGGAGACTTTTCCATCAAGGTTTGTTAATGACTATGCCCTGCTCTGAAGTGAATGAAATCACTGGCCCCTAATTGATTTGTGTCTTTCTGGGTTTTATCCTGCCAGATTCTGCCACAGTCAAAGTTGGCAGGAAGTTGGGACTCTGGAATAGCACTGGCTTGAGATCCAGTGCTCTTCTTATTCTAGCCTCAAATTAGTCAGAAAAAACATGTTTTGCACAAATATGAGACAGTGGGAAAACAAAGCAATAGATACTTAGAGCTCCATTGAATTCTGAAAATACATATTATTTATTTTTGGTGAGGTAGTTGACATACAAAAAGGTATTAAATGACTATTAAGTCTCCCTCCTGCCTGTGTTTCCTGGACACTCTTCCCCCCTTCTCACAAGCAACCAGTTACCCATGCTCTGTGAATCCTTCCTGAGGTTCTCTGGATGTGCAGACATTTCATCACTTCTTTTTTCTTTTGGTAATAGAAATTGAACCCAGGGGCGTCTTACCTCCAAGCTGTATCCCCAACCCTTTTAATTTTTTATTTGAAACAGGGTCTTGCTAAGCTAAGGGTTTTGCTAAATTGCCGAGGCTGGCCTCTAACCTGCAATCCTCCTGTCTCAGCCTCCCAAGCACCGGGATTACATGCCTGGACTGCCACGTCCTGCCATTTCATCCACTTCAAATCTTGTTGTGCTCAGGAGGCTGAGGCAGGAGGATTGCTTGAGCCCAGGAGTTGAAGGCCAGCCTGGGCAACATAGCAAGATCCTCTCAAGAATAATATTAACCTACCTTGATGTGTTTGAAATATTATGCATGGAGCCCCAACCCTGATTTGAGCTCTACCACTATGAGACCTGTGTGACCTCTCTGGGTTCTAGATTCTTCATCATGAGAAATCTGACTAGGCATGGTGGTGCATGCCTGTAATCCCAATACTTGGGAGGCTGAGATAGGATCGCAGGTTTGAGGCCAGCCTCAGCAAGTTAGTGAGGCCCTTGCAACTTAGCAAGACACTGTTTAAAAATAAATAATAATAATAATAATAATAAAAATAGGTGTTCTTTATAATCCCTCCAGCTTTATTTAACAGTGAGCCTACATCCTGAAAGACTTAAAACCATTGGTAGGAATGCAAAGCAGCCCTATAGCCTTTAAAGAATCCTGTCAAGCCATTAAGAGGAACTGAAAACTCAGGTGTCACAAAAAACTAAATCTTTGAAAAGAGTGGTTGTCACAGAGCCTAACTTCCTCATGAGCTAAGGTTTGCACTGTGTGCAAGTCCTTATTAGAGCTCATTGAGCCCTGCCTGCTGTTCCTGTACGTGTCTTTTAAGTGGGTGTCATCCCTTTGAGTCTAAGTGTTTTCTTACCCCTCCAGACCTGTGTGATATGTTCAGATTTCACAGCCTCGGAAGTGAGATTAATTAACTAGAAGCTGGAAGATCCCCAGGAAAAGCTGTGTCCCTCTGACACTAAACACTGACTTGCTTCCTGAGAAGACTGGAGTATTGCCAAGGGTGAATGTAAAAGAGATGCTCACTGATCGCTGGCAATTGGCGCCCATCCCTCATTCATCTTGCCAAGAAAAACTTCTTTGCAGGAAGAAGAAAAATCAGTTGTTCCCACTGCCCGATCTCTCAGCAGGACAGTGTTCTTTATGTGACAGTTCTGAGCCTCAGTTTCTTACTTTTCTCAGAAACTGCAGTCCCAAATTCCCATCCCTAGTTGATTACTTATTTATTTACCGGTTCCTCAGCTCAATCCCATTCCCCAGCACCAGGCCTACCATGGGATGGGAGCAAGCTGGTGGTCTAAATGAACAGATTACAACCAAAATCCCTCCCGTTTCATAATCTGTTTCTACCTGTTTCTGTCTTCATTCATCTTTCCTCTACTGCCCGTCTGAGCACTCACTGTAAACTTGCTTTGTATTATTCACATCATGTGGGTCGATGCTATTTCTTCAATGAAGTCAAGTGCGCATAAGCGCTAACATTGTTGCTTATCGCCCTCCCCCAAGTGTACCCTTGAGTTACAGAGAACGCCTGGCACCTCACTAGACCACATTTTCAAGTCCATCTTTAGTATCGGGGAAGAAAAGGGAGAGAAATAAAGAAATAAAGAAACTGATGTTTCCACTACCAGTGGAGACAGCTCCAAAGATCACAAAGATCCTGCCCTGAAGGAACTCCAAGCCTAGCCAAGGAGACATGGAAAGCCAGCCATCCACCCCCAGAATTCATAAGAAGGGCGCGCTGGAGACAGGACACATAATGTATCAGTGTTACTGTCTTGCTAGCTTGAGTAAATTTCCAACCTGTCCGATCCTTAATTTCTGTTCTAACTTGCCTCACAGGTTGCTTCTGAGGATTAAATACAGGAATTGTGGTGCATAAGAGATTCCCCAGCTGGGCATGGTAGTGCACACCTGTAATCCCAGTACTTGGGAGGCTGAGACAGGAGGATCGCAGGTTTGAGATCAGCCTCAGCAATTTAGTGAGACCCTTAGCAACTTAGTGAGACCCTGTTTCAAAATAAAATATAAAAAGAGCTGGGGATAGAACTTGGAGGTAGAATGCCCCTGGGTTCAATTCCCAGTAACACACACACACACACACACACACACACACACACACACGTAATCATAATAAGAGGTGACCCTTCCCTTCCACCTTCCAGAGAAGAATGTGACTAGAAGCTTAGAAGAGAAGAGGCAGAGAAGGGAGAGCCACATGGTAGAGAAGTCAGCACCATGTTCCTGTCACAACTGTTTCTCACCTCTTTCACAGACTAAAACCTTCTAGGACGATGAATTGTCCCTGTGGTTTTGGGATTTTCAGGTGTGTTTGGGTTTTCTGTCAGTGCTGAGCTGAACACACATTGTTAGTATCAGCAGTTAGAACTGATAGCAAACCAGGAAGCCAAGGAGTGAAAACAATCTAGCATTTGTTGTAGGAAAGCCTCCCAAAGGACAGGTACAATAAGACATTCTGTGGGCGAGACCAGAAGTAGGAGATAAAAAGAGAAAGTGGTGGAACAGGGTGATAAGAAGCAGGAACCAAGACTTGCAGCCATGATAATAGCTTGTTGAATTACCAGTGGAGACAGCTCCAAAGATCACTAGCATAACAGGCAGCAGGCATCAGAGCTGGACTCCCAAAGCCTGGAAGTGAGCAGTTCAGAGAGGCTGCTAAAGGGAAGAAGTAAGTAATGAAAAGTTCAAGCCAGGCGTGGTAGTGCATGCCTGGAGTCCCAGTACTTGGGAGGCCGAGACAGGAGGATCATAGGTTCCTGGTCAGTATGTGGTAACTCAGTAAAACCCTGTTTCACAATAAAAAATAAATAAATAAAATAGGGTTGGGGTGTAGCTCAAAGGTAGAATAGCACTGGGTTCAATCCCTAGTACTACACACACACACACACACACACACACACACACACACACAGTTCAGAGATTTGATGAAGTTAGGAAGTCCTATGTATCCAAAGTTTGTTATTAACCTGCAAATTCACAAAATCAGAAATCTCCCTCATGATACAGCAACATTTGGGACTATGACCACCAGTTTTTCAGTGTCTTAAGTTTTAGTTTTCATCTTTTTTTCACAATGCCTAGGCTTCAAGATGAGATGTGTAAAGTAAATGGGTCCAACATTCAGCAGGACATGAAGTGCATTAATAGGCATGAATGCCAACTATAGATTTGTCCTGCATTAGGAGAAGGGGTACCAGGAGGAAGGGCCAAGCCCCCTTCTCGTTGCTTATCCTCGTCCCCCAAGGGTATCTACCTAGGCTCCTGCAGGATGGCCTGCCTTTCCACACAGTCCCGGAGGCACCTGCTCCTGGTCAACGACGAGAGCACAGCCCTTCACTCAGAGAACGCCAGAGGATCTGGCTGCCGGAGCCTGGGAGCGGGGAGCTGGCTACAAATCACCCGCCAGACCGTCAGCCCCGTGAGAGGGAGCATCTTGTCCACTTACCTAGTAACCCCTTCCCAGCTTGGCAAAAGAGAAAGCCAAAGCCACCTTTGGGAAAACTGGGAGTAACGGTGGAAACTGAAGTGGTGGAGATGGGGACAAAGTAGAGGCAGCTCTCCCTCCTCCTAACCAAGGAAGTAATGGCAGGGGGTAGGCTCGTGTACCACTGCGAGAGAAGGGAGGGCCCAGTGGGTGGTTCTCTTCTCTTCTCTCTGGGTAGAGAACAGAGGAGTTGGGATTATTAGAAAGGCAACAAAGCATAATACTGCTCTTTGCCTGTCCCAACCAACAGAAGTCTGGTAAAGCACACGGCTACATCTGCAGTGGGCCTGGTGCCCCATAAGCACTAAGTAATGGTTAGCTAGTGTTGTTAATAATAACAGTGGTTCTCAACTTTTCTGGATCTGAGCATCATAGACATGTTCTCCAGAAAAACACAAATAAATATACATGTACCTGTTAGGGTTTGGATCTAGAATTCCCGCTCAAAGGCTCCTGTGTGGAAAGCTTGGTCCTCCAGGCAGCAGTGTTCAGAGATGGGGCTCTTGGGAAGTGACTGGATCATTCTGATCTCATTAGTGGATTAATCCATTGACAGCTGAATGGACGACTGGGAGGTGGTGGAGACTGTAGGTGGAGGGCAGGGTTGGAAGAAGTAGTTCCTGGAGGTTTGCCCTGGAAAGGTATTTCTTGTCCCTCCTCGAATGCTCCCCCGCCCCATTTCCTGACTGCCACGAGCTGAGCAGCTTTCCTCTGCCAAGTCCTTCCGCCATGATGTTCTGCCTCACCTCAGGCCCAGAGCAATGGAGCAGCTGACCATGGACTGAATCCTCGGAAATTGTGGGCCAAAAATAAACCAGTCCTTCTTTAAGTTGTTTCTCTAGGCATTTATCACAGCAACAAAAAAACTGTCATACACCTAATTCTGCAGGTGCTTTCAGGGGATTTTCAGGTATCTACAGACCCCAGTTAGGAACCATTGAGGTACACACACACACACACACACACACACACACACCAGTATGTAGGACCAGCTGCATAATTTGTAGGGCCAAGTAAAAATGAAAATGCAGGGACTCTTATTAAAAAAATTTTTAAAGAGGGGCTGGGGTGTAGCTCAGTGGTAGAACCCTTGCCTAGCATGTGCAAGTTCTAGGCCAGAGAGTGTGCCCTTGTTTTAGGTAAACTCAATACCCGGAGTCTAGAATTTACTAAATTTGAAAGCTGATCTCCCACAGGATCTTTTTCCAAGCCAACTTTCAATGAATGAACATTATTGAGTGTCTACTTTGTGCAAGAGCTGACACATGAACAAACCAGGGATCCTGCTGTGATGATGGAAAACCTAGAGGACCTAGAGGGGCGTGGAGACTCCAGGCCCTGGCCCTGGCTCTGAGGCCTGAGGGTAGAGGATAGAGAGCTGGAGGAAGGCAGGCCTTCCAGGCAGAGGGAGGTGTGAGAAGGGATGCCACTTTCTGAGGAACTCTGTGGGCACACACAATGTAACACTAAAAAATTCCATTCCAGTCCCACCTTTCTGAAATGCCTGCAGAGGACACAAAGTACTGCACCTTCATTTGGGTGTCAAGGTAACCTCGAGGGCTGTCTGTACCGCAGGCAGCGCGGGAACCCCAGGCCATGGAGGGAAATCATGGCAGACCCTTTGATTTGCTTGAGGGTCTTAAGATGTCACAGAAGTAGCAGAGGATGACTTTTGTGTCCTAAGGAAGAGACTGGCAATTCCGAACTGGATCTGGGAGGAAGGTGAGGGGTGGAGGAGAGAGGTTGGGATCTCAGGGTTGACTGGAAACTCATTCCAAAGAAGCAGCCAGAACAAGACGCTGCCCCTCCCCAGGCTGAGGGTTCACCCAGTGTCCTCTAGCCTCCTTCTCAGGAATCTATTGGCTCTTTTTCTTTTTTCCTTTGTGGTGCTGGGGATGGAACCCGGGCCATATGCTAGGCAAGCGCTCCATCACTGAGGCACACCGCAGCCTGGGTCTGTATGTGGAACTGCTGTGGTAGCTATTGTTAGCCATAGCACTGATAACAGTGAATAGCCAAAAACAAGCTCTAAAAGGCCCCTATGTTTCAGAAATGGGGGGAGGCTGGTGTGGGATGAGTAGGAGGGGCAGGCTGGATGCGCTGTGCTCATCTTGGTCTTACGGTTTGGGTACGTCTGACTGCCCCCCATGACTGCATGAGTTAAAATGTAAGCCCCTCTGTAAGGTACCAAGAGGGTGAGAACTTGTTTTGTGGTGTTTAGATGCTTTGGGGAAGTGATTTGAATTAAAGTCATTAGGGCAGAGCCTCCATAACTGAATCTTGGTGGCTTTATGGGCAGCGGGAGACACGTACACATGCTTGCTGTCTTGCCATATGATGCCCTGCACCTCCTCGGGACTCTGCCAGCAAGAAAGCAGTCACCAGCCAGGCGTGGTGGCACACGCTTGTAATCCCAGTACTTTGGGAGGCGGAGACCGGAGGATCCGGGTTCGTGGCCAGCCTCAGCTCTCTCGCTGTCTCTCTCTCTCTCTCTCTCCTCTTAGTGAGGCCCTCTGCAACTTCGTGAGACCTGGTTTCAAAATAAAGTATAAAAAATAGGGCCGGGGGCATAGCGCGGAGGTAGAACGCCCCTGCGTTCAATCCCCGGTACCGCAAAAAAAAAAAAAAAAAAAAAAGAAGCAGTCACCAGATGCAGGCTAGAGGTGAGGGTGATACCCCCAGTTACCCAAGCCATAGTCACATAGAACAACTCTCCTTTACAGATTCCTCCTCCTCCTCTGCTCATGCCTTAGGAGTGGGTGCTCCTCAGTTCTCTGGTCTCGACTGTTTTCTTTCTGCACACTCTTCTTGGCCCCCTTACCCACACGCACAACTCAGCTATCTGGTCTCCAGCCTGGTCCTTCTTAACCTCCCAACCCACAGAACGAACGCTCACTAGGCATCTCCCTGAAGATCCCACAGGCACCTGTAAACTTGAATTGTCTACAACTGAACTCCACTGCGTCCCCAAGCCCGTTGCCTCTCTTGAAGTGCAATTTCAGGGAATAGTTCCATCATCTACCCTGCAAGGAACCTGGGCATGATCCCTAACTCCTCCCTGTCCCCTACCCTCCTGCTGCAGGAGCTAATAAATATAACCCCGATGTAGTGATTTCTCTGGCTTCACCTTTATCACAATTCAAGACACTTAGCTCTCCTGGACTCTACAACAGCTTCCTCCCTGGTCGGCCTCAAATGCCTCAACCACTTCCTTTTGCCAAGTTTCCTCATCCTCAGGGTTCACCCTTAAAGGTCATTTCCTTCAAAACCTTCTCTCCTACCATTAGCTGAGGACTTCTAGTGCCCTACCTAGCAACCTGCATTGTCCTGAGACAGACGAGCAATGACTCCGGCCCCGCTCCAAGTTAGACGTGCATCGCTGCTCCCAGCCCGATTTAGTGAGAATCCCCTTTAACACTATCCTCAAGCATTCTGCATGTGTTTGAGAAGCACTGATATGGTATAAATAACCTTTTTTAGCGGGGTGCGGTGGCACAGGCCTGTAATCCCAGTACTTGGGAGACTGAGACAGGAGGATCACAGGTTCAAGGCTAGTGCGAGGTAACAGTGAGACTCTGTTTCAAAATAAAAAATTAAAAGGGCTGGGGATGTAGCTCAGAGGCAGAATGTCCTGGGTACAATCTCCAGTACAATAAATAAATAACCTTTTTTGTAGTGCTGGGGATCAAACCCAGGGCTTCAGGCATGCTAAGCAAGTGCTCTGCCACTGAACTACGCCCCAGCCCTATAAATAACTCTTTTTTGGGGGGGTACCGGGGATTGAACCCAGGGGCGTTCTACCTCCACGCTACACCCCCGGCCCTATTTTTTATTCTTTATTTTGAAACTGGGTCTCACGAAGTTGTGGAGGGCCTCACTAAGTAGAGAGAGAGAGAGAGAGAGAGAGAGAGAGAGAGAGAGGAGAGAGCGCTGAGGCTGGCCGCGAACCCGGATCCTCTGGTCTCCTCCCAAAGTACTGGGATTACAAGCGTGCGCCACCACGCCCGGCTTAAATAACTCTTTATCATAATTGTTTTCCCTGTTCCACAAGGTCAGGGGCTGAGTCTTTTCTCCTTACTCTTGTTCAAGCAGTTAACCTGCACAAATAGGAACTGAAAATACCCACTGGATATTGCTGAAAAACATCTGCAGGTTGGAAAAACAGTAGCTCTTAGCTTAAGTGCTGCATCCTCAAATGCAGGCTTACTTTTACAAAACATCTGCTCTACTTGTTCCGTTTTAGTGTTCTGACCCCACAGTAGCAGCATGCTTTGAACAGTGTGAAGAAACTATGGAATGCCAGGCATGGTGGCACATGCCTGTAATCCTAGTACTTGGGAGGCTGAGACAGGAGGACCCCAGGTTCAGCAAGTAGTGAGACTCTCATCGACCTAGAGAGACCCTGTTTAAAAATAAAAAACAAACAAACAAAATAGAGCTGGGGGTGTAGCTCGGAAGTAGAATGCCTCTGGGTTCAATCCCCAGTACCCCTGCAAAAAGAGAGAGAGAGAGAGAAAAAGAAACTACGGAAACCATGTCAAAACCCTGAGAGTGAGCCCCATAGACTCCTGGCTGGATTCACGGGGGTGGTAGTAGCAGTTGCCGGGCACCCTCAGCTACGCCAAGTCCTCTCACTTTGGAATCGGCCTTGTGGTGGGAGTGGGAGTTAGGGAAAAGGGCCAACACATATCACAGGGACAGGCTCCGAGCGGAGCAGCGACACAGGCTGAATGAAGGGCTTGCGTGGAGCAGTTGGCAGAGGAAGAACAGTGGGGCTTTTCTAAGCCATGTGGGACCCTGGCACACTGACACCCCAGGCTTCCACTGTGTGGGCTGAATCAAGATCAATGCTCCCTTTTCATTTCCCTGCACTGTCACTGTGAGCACCTATGCAAGAGGCTGGAGCGTTACACGCTGAATGATCTGCACTCTGTCCCGCACAATGCAAACCTTAATCACATTTTCTCCGTGGACTCGCTGGTTTCTACTGATTCAGAATAGCTTCAGTGTTTTAATAAATCTGACTTCATTTCCCTTGGCCCTGAATTACTTGGGGGGAAAAAAGGAAGGATGCGTATTATATAATGTTAGAAGGAAGTACTAATATTATTCTGACAATCGTCCCACTACCTTATTATAAAATTAATACAAAAGTGCTCTTTGTGGAAAATACACAAAATTATGAAAGAAATAATCATTTTCAACATTTTGGACCATTTCCTACCAGGCTTTTAGCTGCGTATAGGAGTTTAAAGTTCTAGGGTTTTTTTTAACCCCCTTAATATTCTATTACCTTTCATTATTTAAGTAACTTTCATTGTTTCTTTTTACTAAACTATTACATTTTTATTGAAGGATATGCTGAAAGGAAAAAGAATATCAAAATCATTTATAATTACCATCCAGAGGGAATGTCAGTTTTGTTCTTTATCTTTTCAATCTCCTTTTTAGGTAAATGCTTTGCAAAACAAATTTGATATTGCTTCAGCAGGTGCCACAGCATGACTGATAAGCATCTAATGTTGGACATTAACGCTGTTTCAAACTCATTGTACTGTGATAAACATCCTTTATGGTGGTATTTCATGTTGTGTTTTCCTATAAAAATTATGGATTTTCTACAACTTCAACTACTCAACTAGAAAGCTCATATAAAAGGGCAGGGAAAACGAATGTGTAACTCTTGCTTACATCTCCATCTGTATTTTAAATACATTTGTTCTCCAAACAGAAGATAGCTTTTGCATTGAAGGATGGAGTGATGAAACCATTCTGAAATGCATAATATAATTTAAATCCAGGCATGATGGCACATGCCTGTAATCCCAGTACTTGGGAGGCTGAGACAGAAGGATCGCAGATTTGAGGCCAGCCTCAGCAACTTAGCATGACCCTCAGGAACTTAGCGAAACCCTGTTTCAAGATAAAAAATGAAGAGGGTTAGGGGTGTAGCTTGGAAGTAGAATGCCCCTGGGTTCAATCTCTAATACCTGCAAAAATAAAAAAATAAGCTGGGTGTGGTGGCGCACGCTTGTAATCCCAGTACTTTGGGAGGCGGAGACTGGAGGATCCGGGTTCGTGGCCAGCCTCAGCTCTCTCTCTCTCTCTCTCTCTCTCTCTCTCTCTCCCTCTCTCTCTCTCTCTCTCTCTACCTAGTGAGGCCCTCCGCAACTTCGTGAGACCCGGTTTCAAAATAAAGTATAAAAAAATAGGGCCTGGGGTGTAGCGCGGAGGTAGAACGCCTCTGGGTTCAATCCCCGGTACTGCAAAATATAAATATATATATTTATATTTATATATTTATATAATAAATAATATATAAATATATATTATTTCTATATTTCTATATATATATAAATAAATAAGATTTTTAAAAAGGGCTGGGCATGTAGCTCAATGGTAGAGCACTTGTATAGCATGTGAGAGGCCCTTGGTTCAAACTCCAGTACCACAAACAAAAAACTGCACAGAATATATACATACATACATACATACATATGTATATATGCCCAGCTCAGATATAGTTTTGATGCAACATCAAAGGAAGGATATAAAATATAAAGTTGAGCCAGTGAAAAGGGTATAGACATCATTATATATTTAAAGAAAACAACAGGCCAGGGGTAGTCACGCACACCTATAATCCCAGTACCTGGGAGCTGAGACAGGAAGATCACAGGTTCGAGGACAGCCTCAGCAAGTAGTGAGACTCTCATCAACCTAGTGAGACCCTGTTTCAAAATAAAAAATAAGCCGGGTATGGTGGTGCATGCTCGTAATCCCAGTACACAGGAGGCTGAGACAGGAGCATCACAGGTTCACGACCAGCCTCAGCAACTTAGTGAGGCCCTCTGCCACTTAGTGAGACCCTGTTTCAAAATAAACAAATAAAATCAAGCTGGGGGCATAGCTTGGAGATAGAATGCCCCTGGGTTCCATTCCCAGTACCACACACACATAAATAAATAAATAAATAAATAATAAGTTGGAGCTGGGGTGTAGCTTGGAGGTAGAATGCCTCTGGGTACAATCCCCAGTACCACACACACACACAAAAAAAGGAAAACACCAAGAAGGACTAGGATGTGCTCAGTGGTGGAGCACTTGCTTAGCATGCAGAAGGCACTGGATTCCATCCCCAGCACTGCAAACATCAAAGCAATGCAAAAAGAAACGAACTGATTCTCAAGACTCCCTCTTCCAAATCCTGTGAGAAGTGCTTCTGTCCTGTGTGAGAGCTGGAGGCCTAGAAAGCAGGAAGGGCATGGTCCAGCCTCTTATGCTAGGATTGTTCCCCGGTGCTGAGCTCAGGCCTGGGGCCCCAGTGCAGGTATCTCTTATTTATTTTTTTCTGTAACCCTCTCATTACAAATGATTAATCAAAAGGGAAACCATATATAGGAAGGAAAAAAAATCAGTTGGCTGTCCCTGTGGGTTCTATATTAATAGAAAGGCACTGTCAGGGACCTTGGGGATTTTGGTCATTTCTTTGGAAAAACACCCTTTGGGCATTGTTATAATTTACAAATTGTCTTCACCAACATCTCCTTTGGTGACAACTTTATACAGTGGGAAGGACAGGTATTATCCTCATTTTGTAACAGAATAAACTGAGGGTCAGAAATTGAACAATTTGCCCTAAGTTACACAGCTAGTAAGCGATGGAATAAGACTGCAAACCTAGGACTCCTCCCAGCCTGGAGGCTGTGCCAGGAGGCCACAGCACGTTCACCTGGACAGCTCTGGAGAGGGACGTTTTCAGCATCCTCAGAAAGGGCGGCATGGAAAGCTCCTCCCATCTGGGCCCTGGCAAACACCGGAGCAAGGAGTAAGGGAACCACTAAACGAAATAGGTTCACGAACATCTGTCTCAAACTGGGCTGGGTCATGTCATAACAAAATAGTTTCATTATTAAGAGTGAGGTGAAGTCAGCCACAGTGGTACATGCCTGTATTCCCAGTACTTGGGAGGCTGAGACAGGAGGATCCCAGGTTTGAGGCCAGCCTCAGCTACTTAATGAGACCCTCAACAACTTAGCAAGGCCCAGTTTCAAAATAAAAAATAAAAGAAGGTTTGGAGTGTAACTAAGAGGTAGAGCACCCCTGGGTTCAGTCCCTAGTACTAAAAGGGAGGAAAAAAAAAAAGGTGAGGTGAAAAGCATACTGCCTGAGTTTACATATTAGCATTTGGGGGCGGGGGGAACTGGAGATTGAAGCCAGAGGCTTCTACCTCTAAACTATACCTCCGACCCGATTTCTTTCTTTTTTTTTTTTTTGGTACTGGGGATTGAACCCAGGAGCATTGTACCTCCCATCTACACCCCCAGCCCTATTTTTTATTCTTTATTTTGAAACAGGGTCTCACTACGTTGCAGACGGCCTCACTTAAGCAGCTGAGACTGGCAGCGAACCTGCGATCCTCCTGTCTCAGCCTCCCAAGTACTGGGATCACAAGCGTGAGACACCACGCCTGGCTCCAATTTTCTTTTTTAAATTCTGAAACAGGGTCTTGCTAAGTTGCTGAAGCTGGCTTCGAACCTGTGATCCTCCTATCGCAGCCTCCCAAGTAGTGGGATTACAGGAATGTGCCACCACGCCTGGCTAGCATATAATTTTATCAAGAACTTCAGAAGCTGGGCATGTAGCTTAGTGGTAGAGCATGTGCGAGGCCCTGGGTTCCATCCCCAGCACTGGAAAAAAAGAAAAAAATTCATAAACAAGGAAATGGGCTCAAAAGTAATGTGCTCCCTGGGCAGAGGGAACTTATGAGTTTCCCTTCAAAATCTGAGTTGACGTCTTCACGCCCTCATGTCAATAGCAGGAATAAAGCCAGGTGGTGACAGTCATAGCACCTGGCCTCTAGGAGCTTGCAATCAGTATTGCTGAGAGGTCTTTGGTATCTAGTTTGGGTAGGAAATGAACTCCTTTCTTCTTCATAGGCAGTGGTGGTCTCCTATGGGCCTCATTGGGAGGAAGCTGCCTCAGGGTTCAGAGGGTGGTCCTCCAAACTGCAAGCACAGCCCTGGCTGCTCCTCACTAGGGCCTTTTCCTTCTGCAGAGCGCAGTGTTCTCTGCTGTGGAACTATGGAAACCTCGCTGACAGCACCTGGCCCTGCCACTAGCAGAGCTCGTGTTTCCCAGTGTTATTAGAGCAGTCAACACACTAATCTTCCTTACTCGTGTCTGCAGGAAGCAAGCCCCACCCAATGGCAGACAAGACCAAGAGAAAACTAATAAGCAATGTAAACCAGTTCATGTCTCAACGTCTAATTCACTTAGAGCGAGAAGTGTAAAGACAGGATCAGTACAAAGTGACAGAATAAGACAGAAGCCAGGGGCTTGGATCAGCCAGGGTGGTGAACTGTGCCTTCAACTGTGCCACTGAATTGGAAACATGCCAAGCCGTGGCCACCAACGAGAAGAGCCCCAAAGCTGCCCTCTATCGCTGTTGGAAGGCAGGCTACAGCGAAGGTCTCCCGCACTGACCCTCCGGAGGCTCCCTATCACAGAGTGCCAACAGGCTAACTTAAGAAAAGTGAATGCTACACTCAAGGGAAGTGCCACTACACTGAGGTCATCATGATGCCTGGCTTGAAAAATACTGCTTTAAAACCAGCATTAAGCTGGGCATGATGGTGCATGCCTGTAATCCTAGTACTTGGGAGGCTAAGACAGGAGGATTGCAGATTTGAGACCAACCTCAGCAACTTATCAAGGCCCTCAGCAACTTAGTGAGACTCTGTTTCAAAATAAAAAATAAAATAGGGCTGGGGGTGTGGCTCGAGGTAGAACACCCCGGGGTTCAATCCCCAGTACACACACCATCTTGTAAAAGGTGGAAGTGGTGGCACACACCTATAATCCCAGTACTTGGGAGGCTGAGAAAGGAGGATCGAAGGTTCAAGGTCAGCCTTAGCAACTTAGCAAGACCCTGTTTCAAAATAAAAAAATACAAAAAGGGCTGGGGGTGCAGTTCAGAGGTAGAATGCCCCTGGGTTCAATCCCCAGCACCAAAACAAAAGAAAACATTGTAAAGCCAGTGCCATGGTGCATGCCTGTGGTCCTGGCTACTAGGGGGGCCGAGGCAAGAAGGAATTTGAGGCCAGCCTAGGCAACATGGCAAGTGGTGGGAGTCAGGAAGGTTTCAGACTGACTCCACTGATACTGGGGGGCATGGCTTGACTTTGTGAGTCTAGGGACACAGTGGAATCAGTCACACTTCCTCAAGTGGCCAGAGATCAAAGGCTGTGCATCCTTTTATGCACCCACGAGAAGCACCCACATTGCTTTCTTAGATGGCAGATACGGATTGAGGGTCATGTACATGGTTCTGGTGGGAGACAGCTTGCGCATCGGCAATGGCAGAGCTCTTCCCTCCCAACAGACACCCAGAGCCGGCTCCTGGCCAATGTGCTGTGAGCAAGGCAGGCCGCAAAATCAGAGTGCTGTCAAATGGACATTAGAAAACCTGGATTCTGCTCTCTGGTCTGCCTCTGACCAGTTGCCTTAAACTGGGCAAGCAAACCTCCCTGCCTGGGCTCAAATTCCTTATGTCGAAAACAGCAGGGCACACCTCCATTACCGTGGCTCCTTCAACTTCAAATCATCTGTGTTTTATGGATTCCATGAAATTAAAGAAGCCCTTTGGCAGGAAATGTTAAGTATGGAATTGTCTAACTCAAAAAACCAAAAAAAAAAAACTTTTTTGAGGGGGGTGCCTGGGGTGGAACCCAGAGCCTTATGCATGGCGGGCAAGCGCTCTACCACTGTGTTGCACATTCAGCCCAATTTTCAGAAAAACTTTAAGTTCAAAATGAAAGTAAAGAATGAAAAGAAAGAAATAAAAGCAAGAGAGACACTTCAACTTGAAACTCTTAGTCTGAAGAATAGCAAAGTAATGAGTTCAGAGAGTTTGGGAGGAACACAAAAGTACAAACTGCAAAACAGGAAACCCAGTCTTGGCTGGCCGTCAAGAAGCCATGAGCTGGTGAAGATTGAAATCTATCTTAATTTGTAGTTTCTTAAAACTAACAGAGCCACCAAATTAGTACATGATTGAGATGCCAATCACTAAAACAGAGTCACTATCCCCGACTCAGGCTTTTTAATCACTCTGAGTTTCTTTAGTCCTGTTTCTAAGACTGGGGGATAGCCTCAACCTGCTCACCACTGTGGGGTTTTTTTTGTTTGTTTTAAGAGACCAGGTCTCACTATGTCACCCAGATTGACTTCCAACTCCTGGGTTCAAGCCATTCTCCTACCCCATCCTCCCAAATGCTGGGACTACAGAAGTGCCACCCTGCCCAGCCATCATTTTTAAACAATTAAACACAGCCTTACAATTTTGCCCTATCTATATTGGCCATATCTCTCCAAACAGCATAGCAGCTTTTGAACTCGCAGGAGCCCAATTTAAACATCTTGATTCCTCTAGTGCCTTTCCTACAAACAGCACTCAAATGGTTACTGAATGATTTTTAAGAAAAGTACTTACCGGTCTCTTCAGGCATCTCAAACTACGTGATAGGATTTATACATCCAACCTAAGTTTAGACAACAAAATCACTTTTTAGAACAGCATTTTCTAGAGATAGAAGAGCTTAGAAAAATGAGCTTTATAAACACCGAAGCCAGATTTCCATAGAAAGCAGAAAAATAATTTATTCCAAAAGAAGGCAGAAGTAAGAAAATATCTTGAAAATATAGCTTGGTGTAAGTCTGCCGGGACAGGTGTCTCTGAGCGCTCTCCTGCTGACTGCCCCGCTGGACCCTTGTTCACCTCGCAGTCGTTCTGAAGCACATCGCTGACTCCCATGTTGAGAGCTGGTAGGAGCTATCTTCAAATCCACAGACTGGAAGGCGAGAGTAACAGATTTCCCGGAAGATCAGCATCTTCTCTCTCAGAAGAGCGCATACACTTGCAGAGTCGGCACAGTTTAGGTTAAGTCTTAGGCACATCATTCGTCAAAGTGTGAAAAGGTGAAGGAAGAAATACTGCATCGCAGGACAAGGTCTTCGAATGTGATTGAACTTTTAAGGCAGCTGAGGCCTGAATCAGATGAGTCACAGAAGGCAGTCTGGGTTCAGAGGTGATTTTTTCATCTAGAAGGAATTTTCTTCGTGACCTGCAAAACAAAACTCTTCTTATAACTGGTCCTTAAACCTTCCTCGGAAGAACAAAGTTAACAGCAAGAAAGTGAATCAGGGGAAAACTTTAAAACAGGTATATGCATAATAAATACTTAACTAAGAGTGGGCCTGTTCATTATGCATGTTTGGGCAGGTTTTGTAGGACTGGGGCAAGATGTCCAATTACCAAAGACATTGCTGAGCTGTCACAGTGCACAAATACCAGCCTGACCATGTTATGGAAGGCAGGGAGGGTGAAGCTGACTAAGACAAGGGTACCGGGGTCAAATGCGTTCACTGGGGTTGCAGGTGTCTGCGTTCTTCCGGCCTTTCTTGTGGTGAGGCAGCACAGTCACACGGGCCCCTGAGCTCTCCTCCTGCTGCGCTCCTGAAGAGCAGGCTCGGAGTGTCTTCCTCAGTACTCAGGTGGCCCTCCAGGTTGCACCCTATTCTGGCTACCACAAGTATAGGTGACAAATGACAATTTCTTTTTCTGGTAGGTTAATGCTGCAACGCCACCCTTGCAAAGCCGGCAAATATGTAAAGTAGGAATCTTCACACAGTAAACTGCTAAGAGTGGCTGCATAAACTCTATTATATGAACTTTATGTTGGGTTGGGAGTGTAGCTCAGTGGGAGCGCACTTGCCTAACATGCACGAAGCCCTGGGTCCCATCCCCAGCACTGCAAGAACAACAACAACAAAGTTTATGTTATGATGTCTACATAAATAAAGCCACATATGATACTTTTGAAATTAAAAAGACAATAAAAGTTGGGCGTGGTGGCGCATGCTTGTAATCCCAGTACTTGGGAGGCTGAGATCAGAGGATCCGGGTTTGTGGCCAGCCTCAGCTACTTAGTGAGGCCTCCACAACTTAGTGAGACCTTGTTTCAAAATAAAGAATAAAAAATAGGGCTGGGGGTGTGGCTCAGAGGTAGAATGCCCCTGGGTGGCATCCCCAGTACCGCCAAAAAAAAAAAAAAAAGACAATAAAGAACAATAAAGAAGCAGGGCATCATGGTGTTGCATGCCTGTAATCCCAGCACTTGGCAGGCTGACACAGGAGGATCTCAGGTTCAACGCCAGCCTCAGCAACTTAGTAAGACCTTGTTTCAAAATAAAAAATAAAAAGGGCTGAGGATGTAGCTTGGAGGTAAAATGTCCCTGGGTTCAATTCCAAGTAAAACACACACACATACACACACACACACACACACACACACACACACACTAAAAACTAAATAGTTTCTTTCAAAGGCAATTTCCACAAAAGGCTTGAGCTGGCTGCTAAGAAATCAAGCTGGTTATGACACATGATTTGCCTTAGCATGGAAACTTTTGGCAGTTAAGTGCAAGGTGGGGTGTGTGGGGTGCCTCTTGAATTCAGATCTGACATGGTTTGTGGCAGGCAGGTCTAACAAGGCTGGAGGTCACACAGACACACAGCAAAACTGGCTGGGCTCCTCAGGTTTCCCCAGTCAGCAGGCACATGGAGGAGGACCCGCAGTTCAGCACTGTGACACCAGAGCAGAGGCTTCCCAGGCCTGCGGTACAGGAGCACCCACAAGCGGATGGTTACCTGCTGCTGAGCCTCACAAGCTGGGGCAGCCCAACTGCCCTCCCTGAGAGGCACCAGATGGCTGGAGTCCCCTACGGCAGGACACCATGAGCAAAACATGTTCACGTCAAGACGCCATACAGAGGCCAGGGGTGCGGCCCAGTGGTAGAGCATATGCTTAGCCTGCATAAGGCCCTGGGTTCCATCCCTGGCACCACATACACACACAAAGAAAATATGCAATTAGAGGACTTTTCACAATGCATTAAGAAAACAGCATCAGGCCAAGGGGTGGCAATTACCAGTGACCTGCTTCTTGTGGCCTGAGAACCTCATAAAACCTTACTCTAAGGACCATTTTCTGTCCCCTCCTTGAGCCAGCACAACAGCCCCCTACACAAACTTCTGCTCCAGGCAGAGTATAAGCTTTACCTGAGAACACAGTAGTAGTGAATATGGATGTTTTGTGTGCTAATCTAATGAGGAGCATACTGATTAGACTTCCTCTTTGTTCAGGCTTTTTTTGGGGGGGGGGGCAAAGGAACAATCACACAAAAGGGAAAAACAGGCCTTCACTTTGAAAAACCACATACAATTGGGGGATAATTTTCACTCACCCTCAATAATATCAGTTTAAAATAAATGTTGCTGTTATGTTAAACAGCATGGTCTTGTGGTTTCATCTTGGAGTAAATTAAAGCAGCACATAATCATCTCTGATATGAAATAGCTGTTTGAGGGTGAAACTGGAAAATTCAAAGGGTCCATGTTCTTATTTTGTAAAATAAAGGAATCAAAGATGGATGTGGTGGTTCATGCCTGTAATTCCAGTACTTGGGAGGCTGAGACAAGAGGACCACAGGTTCGAGGCCAGTCTCACCAACTTAGTGAGACCCTGTTTCAAAATAAAAAATAAAATAGGGCTGGGGGTGTAGCTCAGAGGTAGAGAGCCCCTGGGTTCAATCCCCAGTATAACACACACACACACACACACACACACACACACACACACACATACCACTAAGGTTACTATTAGATAATACTGAGAATGAGGATAACATAGATATATTAGAGCCAAGACCTTGAAACCTATTCAGGAAAAGGTATCCGAATACTTGTCTTCATTTGTTCCTTCCTTCTGCTGGGGATAAAACCCAGGCCTCACACATTCTAGACAAAGGCTCTATGTGAATATTTCTTTTCTTTTTGGTACTGGGTCAGAGGCATTCTACCTCCAAACTATACCCCCAGCCCTATTTCATTTTTTTATTTTGAAACAGGGACTTGTTAAGTTGCTGAGGGTCTCACTAAATTGTTGAGGATGGCCTCGAATCTGTGATCCTTCTGTCACAGCTGCCCAAGTACTGGGATTACAGGCATGTGCCACTACACCCAGCTTGAATATATTTCTCAAAGGATATGCATGTTAGGTTTAATTTTTATCTTTATTTTAAAATTGCAGATAAATTTGCAAAATAATTCTTTACTATGTATATATGGTATGTCTTATAGGAGGTTAACCAAAAAGATAAGCAAACTAATGATAGGACAATTCAAGGCAATAGACTCAACAAATGGCAAAAATCAGAGAGCTAAACACATGTAGGGATGAAAGAAGTCACTTTGAAACAAAGTGGCCAAGAAAGGTAGTGGCAAGGATTTGGGGAGCTGGGCACTGCAAGAGAACATCAGACAGCATGAAGAGAAGGGTGGACTGGCGCAAGAAAGCACCAGGGATGTTCACAGCACATTTTACTAACTACTTTCTAAATTAATAAATGTAGTAGGGTAGCGAGAGGCAGGAAAAGCTAAGGAAAGCTAATTAGGAAGAACATGAGAAGAGCAGGCCTGGGACCACCAGATCACGGAGGGAAGCAGTGGAAGGAAGGATGCCAAGAGCTGGGCGTGGGGCGCACGCCTGTAATCCCACAAGCTTGGGACGCTGACACAGGAGGATCACGGGTTCACGGCCAGCCTCAGCTACTTAGTGAGGCCCTCCGCAACTTAGACCCTGTTTCAAAAAATAAAAAATAGGGCTGGGGGTGTAGCTTGAAGGCAGAATGCCCCTGGGTTCAATCCCCAATACTGCCCCCCCAAAAAAAAGAAAGGATGCAAAGGTGGTTTGAGGGCAGACGGGAAGACCTCAAGGGCCAAGTCAGAGCACCAACATGACCTGCAGATTAGACGTTTTTATCGTTTGTGGTACGTGGGACCTTTGGTGACGCTGACAAAAGCTGTGTACTTACATTTTACACTGCTTTCCAAGGGGCATGAGTTGCTAACATTGGGTTAAATAAGAAAAACAACCCACTATAGCCTAGGGAGAAACACTGGAAGGTTCCGGGCACGTAGCAATCAGCCAGGAAGTGCTATGTTAGCAAGAAACACGAGTGGCGTTCTTCAGATATACGACTGCATAGACAGAGACCAGATGAGGAGCCCATGTCCTCTCAGAGCTGCAGTGATCTGGGTCAGAAATTAGGGTGACCGAAGGAGGAAGGAAGGAAAGGAAGGGCAGACAAGCATCTAACAAGAGCAGCCAGGTCTGAGCAAGGGAGGGGAGAGTGATGGAACAGGTTCTGACCCTGAGTGATGGAGAAAATGACGACATGGAGAACTGAAACAGAGACATGGGTGAGTCTGGAAAGGCAGTAGATTACCAGGCCAGAGCAGTTGGAGGAGAAGAAAGACTTAGCCACAAGACACCTTGCACTGTTCAACTCTTCCTAGGTATGGCTTAATATCAATGCCCCAGCAGGTCACATCCCTCCAGAGCCCAGTCTTCTGTGAAATCCCTACTTAGTACTATAAACCTCAGGGCACTCGACTATTTTTGGATCGTGTAGAAAACAACTCCCATGGGGCAAAGGCCTCCTAACCAATACTGCCTATTCCTCTCTTGTCCCAGGCTTTGTAATAAAACAGAACTCCTAGCTGGGCATGGTGGCACACACTTGTAATCCCAGTACTTGGGAGGTTGAGACAGGAGGATCACAGGTTCGCAGCCAGTCTCAGCTACTTAGTGAGACCCAGTTTCAAAATAAAGAATAAAAAATAGGGCTGGGAGCTGGGCGTGATGGCGCATGCTTGTAATCCCAGTACTTGGGAGGCTGAGACAGGAGAATCCCAGGTCCGCGGCCAGCCTCAGCTACTTAGTAAGGCCCTCCACAACTTAGTGAGACTGTTTAAAATAAAGAATAGGGTTGGAGGTGTAGCTCGGAGGTAAAATGCCCCTGGGTTCAACCCCCAGCTCCTCAAGAAAAAAAAAATAGGGCTGGGGGTGTAGTTCAGAGGTAGAATGCCCCTGGGTTCAATCCCCAATACTGAAAAAAAAATAAAAAAACAGAGTTTCTGCCTTTTAGGATTACGGTAAACCATCTAACAACCGTGTAGTGGCCCAACTACCTGCCACGACACTGATTCTGAAGCCAATTCCACACCACTCCACACCCCCAAGGTTGCGGTGCCACACATGAGCCTAAGGCTGCCTGTCAATAAAGACAGCAGCCTCAGCACAAGCTCCACCCGCATCTTTTCAAGTCACACTCAAAACCAGGCGAAGCGGGTGAGGCAGGCAGCAGGTGGAGATGGAGTGAGCACTGCTCTTAAAAGAGTACTGGCCAAGATTTCCAGCCAATAAACAAAATATGTACAACTCAGCCTCTTATCAGTAACTGTGGTTCAGTTCTTCAATACAGGAAAGAAAATCAAGACTAGAAAGTCAAAGCTGGGTGTGGTGGCGCATGCCTCCCAAGCACTTGGGAGGCTGAGACAGGAGGATTGCAGGTTCAAGGACGGCCTCACCAAGTAGTGAGACTCTCATCAACCTAGTGATATCCTGTTTCAAAATAAAAATAAAAATAGGGCTGGTGGTGTAGCTTGGAGGTAGAATGCCCCTGGGTTCAATCTCCAGTTCCAAAAAAAAAAAAAGAGCTGGGGGTGTAGCCCAGAGTAGAATGCTCCTGGGTTCAATTCCCAGCACTATAAAAAAAAATCAAGGCAGTGATTAAAGTAGCAAAATATCAGCTAGGTGTTTAATAGTAGGTTGTTCAGATCAATTCAATTTCATCGGTATAAAATTGTTCTTGGGATGGGGACGTACCTCAGTGGTAGAGCATATGCCTAGCATGCACAAGGCCCTGGGTTCCATCCCAGCAACAAAACTAGAACAAAATATTCAAAAGCTTCCATGATTGATCCTCATTTTTCTCTGCCAAATACCATGTCCGGCTTACACCTACTTTCTAAATGTGCACTCTTAAAGAAATCATGTAAAAAACCAAATTTTTTCCTTATCAGGTGCAAGTGGGCCCAAATTTGATTTCTGTACTCCTTTACCTCTTTACTGTTACATAAAAGTTCAAAGTTCAAAAAGTAAATAGAGCTCAATTTTTTTACTTTACCACTAAGACAAGAGAGGTCCCATCTTAAGGAGTTCTTTCTGTTCTAATGTTAGGCAGAGATTAGATCTATCATTCATTCTGTCTGTCTTTTTTTTTTTGCGGTAACAGGGATTGAACCCAGGGGCGTTCTACCTCCGCGCTACACCCCAGGCCCTATTTTTTATACTTTATTTTGAAACCAGGTCTCACGAAGTTGCGGAGGGCCTCACTAAGGAGAGAGAGAGAGAGAGAGAGAGAGAGCGAGAGAGAGAGAGAGCTGAGGCTGGCCGCGAACCCGGATCCTCCGGTGTCTGCCTCCCAAAGTACTGGGATTACAAGCGTGTGCCACCACGCCCGGCTGTCTGTCTGTCTTTTGAGACAGGATCTCTCTATGTTGCCCAGGCTGGTCTCCTGGGCTCAGCTCAGGCTCCGGAGTAGTCGAGACTACAGGCATGTGCCACCATGAGATTAGCTCTCTGGATGTGACAGCTCCAAAGTCCTAGAGTGTAGTAAGGCTCCACAGTCAGTATGTTCAATGCAGAAAAGGTATGACATGATGCTCATCGTTAGGATCCCTGGATATGCCCTCTACTTCCTGACATTTGGCTTTTAAAGAAATGACCTTTAATTTAAGGACTTCAAGCAGCTAAGTTTGTGCTGGGGACCAGAATGCAAATGTTAGGGATGTGCCAGTCAATCAGGCTAACACAGACATGAGACTTAAAGCATGGACGGATGAAACCACTTCAGATCCACCCACTCAGGGTGTGGTCAGAGGGTCTTGCTCTCTACTGGAAGGGAACAAAATGAAGCTCAGAGAAGGGAAGGGAAGGGCAATGCTGGAACCCAATCTAACAGACCTGACATCCTCAGCTTGAAGCCCCAATCAACAATCTCGCCAACACCACTATAGCTTAAAGGGATGGATTAAGGACAGGAGAATTTAAAGGCAAGTAAAAAATAATATGAGTCAAAAATATATATGAAAGGGAAATCAAAACTCCTTTGGGCAAAGACAAAACTCTAGAGCGGGGGAGGTTGACTTATCTATAGGACTGGCAACCTGGTGGCTATGGGTAATAGGCACTGTTACATACTGCCCATGGGAACGCAATCCCATGGAAGGGCAGGTAGCAACTGCTAGAAAATGGTATATGCCTGTAACCATTTCAAAGTTCAAAGTTCAAAAAGTAAATAGAGCTCTCCCCAAAGGTCACTGACAAAACTACAAAATGTCACATGCATAGGGGGTACTGTGGCTTCATCAATGATAGCAGAAGACTGGAAACAACTTATGATATAGGTAGTAGGTTGCTTGTAGTCTACTATTTTTTATATGTGTGTGTATGTATATATGTTTTCCTCCACAGTTCCTGGCTCGTAACTTTCTGCCCAAGGCAGGCCAAAGAAACCAGAATTTCTCTTCCCTCAGCAGGGGTGGGGGCTGGGAGGTACTGGGTATTAAACCCAGGGGAATTCTACTTCTGAGCTACACCCCCAGAACAAGGTTGCTGAGGGTCTTGCTAAGTTGCTGAGGCTGGCCTCAAACCTGCAATCCTGTAATGCTCCTGTCCCAGCCTCCCAAATACTAGGATTACAGGTGTGCACCACCACACCCAACTCAGATCTTGGTTTTTAAAAACCATTTCTGGCTGGACGTGGTGGCGCACACTTGTAATCCCAGTACTTGGGAGGCTGAGACTGGAGGATCTGGGTTCGCGGCCAGCCTCAGCTTCTTAGTGAGGCCCTCTGCAACTTAGTGAGACCCTGTTTCAAAATAAAGAATAAAGTGGGGCGTGGTGGCTCATGCTTGTAATCCCAGTACTTGGGAGGCAGAGACAGGAGGATCACAGGTTCATGGCCAGCCCCAGCTACTTAGTGAGACCCTATTTCAAAATAAAGAATGAAAAATAGGGCTGGGGGTGTAGCTCGGAGGTAGAATGCGCCTGGGTTCAATCCCCGGTACTGCAATAAATAAATAAATAAATAAATAAACAAACAAACAAACTGTTTAAACTGAAAGGAACTGTGCTTGAGGACTGAGTAGTGAACCAGAGATTCTTTCAGTGGGAAACATCAAAAGCAATTGGAGGAGCCGGGCGTGGTGGCGCACGCTTGTAATCCCAGTACTTGGGAGGCGGAGACAGGAGGATCCGGGTTTGTGGCCAGCCTCAGCTACTTAGTGAGGCCCTCTGCAACTTCGTGAGACCCGGTTTCAAAATAAAGGATAAAAAATACGGCCAGGGATGTAGCTCAGAGGTAGAACGCCCCTGGGTTCAATCCCCGGTACCAAAAAAAAAAAAAAAAAACAACCAATTGGAGGAATAGTTGAATCTAAGTCTGGGATAGACAATATTCAAGAAAGGTCTAAGACATCTTGACATTGACAGAAAGTGTGGGAACAAACAAAAACTGCCATCAAAAGGACACAAAAGCCAATCTGAACAAGCTCCCATAAGCCAAAGGAAGACTAACAGAACATAAAAAAGAATAACAAATACGATCAATTAAAATTAGAAAGAAAAGAAAATCTTACTGGAAGTAACTTGGGCTGGAAGTAACGATGGCCCAGAAGTAACCTGGGTACCAACCTCTCACTCTGAAAATTACAAGAATTAAATCTATATTTTGCTTTCCTCTATGATCAATGTTTCAAGGTTACTAAATAACCCTAGTTGATGAGGGAAAGCTATCTTTATAGAAACATTTCAGTTAATCCAATGTGGAAGTAATGCTAAAACTAGAAAATCAGCATTTTGCAATTTCTACTGAAAAGATTGATTCAGGCTCTGATCAGCAAAGGATGAACTCACTGGATGAAAGCTTAGAAAGCTTTATAACCGGAGGGACCAGGCTGTCATTACCTGAACCCAGTGATCATCTTAGCATCACTAAAAATAGGGGAGCCAGGCATGGCACGTCTCCTGTGAGGCGACGTGGGACTCACAGAACCGCCTAAGAGGCACCCTTGCCAAAGAAGCGGAACCAGAATCCATCTAAACATTTGGCATTAATTTCTTTTTTTCTTTCTTTGTGGTGCTGGGGATTAAACCCAGGGCCTTTCCCCCTCTGAGCTATACCCCCAGTCCTATTTTATTTTGAAACAGGATCTCAGTAAGTTGCAGAGGGGCTCGCTAATTTGCTGAGTCTGGCCACAAACCTGTGATCTCCTGTCTCAGCCTCCCAAGAACTAGGATTACAGGTGTGCACCACCACACCTGGCTTGGCACTAATTTCTATTTACCAAAATAATGGAGAAAAAGGAGCAAATTAAACAAAAAGTTTCCTGACTCTCAGCCAATGAACAATCTTTCTATTTTACCATTGCTTTCCTCTCTGATCCTCAGAACCAAATAAAAGCTGCAATTTTAAGACCAATTTTCAAAAGGCACCTGTCTCTCTCCATGCAAAGGATTCAGAAATATTAATCTTAAATCTGCCAGCCACTTCTTACAGTTACTGGATCTTGTGATGCCAATTATAAAAAGTGACTTTTCTGATCTGTATCTAAAAGCCTGCATGCAAGCTTAATTTTGTACATCAAACTGTATTTCTTTTAAAAGGCAGGATAATAGCAGCATCTAAAAGAATCTGACCGACAGACCCCTAAGACTGAGGTCAGGAAAATGGCCAAGTCTAAACTTCTGAGCTTCAGGTCCCCTCTATTTTCAGCAGCCTGCTCTTGCACTGTATTAAAATGGCTGGGAAAGTCTGAGAAAAAGTCAAGGCAAGCTCTGGCCGGCCAACAGACCACGCCCACGCGGAAGGTGGGGAGCACAGTCACCTGGATGATTGGGCACCGCAGGGCGTTCTTCTTCCTCAAGGCCAGTGATACTTCAGATACCAGATGGTTTCATTTCCCAACTGTGGTCCAAAGAGAGGGTTGAGTTGGGCCAAAATTGCAATCAGCCAACTAAAAAAACGATGGAGGAACAACAAAATGTGGTGAAATCATGTTGGAACATGAACATTTTCATTTAGGATGGAAAAAGTGTGTTAGTAAAACCTAAATCTATTCTGTTTGGAACAGACCTTTGATACACATTGTGCTAACGGGAGCATGTTTGAAAACAAAGCATTTCCCAACAGCCCAGGTTTGGTTCCAGCCCATCAGCTTTCATTTTGACTAACACTTCGACTTCCCTGCTCTAACCAAAACATGAACACATCTTGTGGTGCCAGTGGAGCTGAACCAAATGGGCACTTCTGCTGCTGACTCCAGTCTAAATAACAAGGTACACACACCTCTGTATCACGGACTTGCTGTGGAGGGCATGCAATGGTGGCTTGCCTTACCTCAGGGTCAGAAGTGAGAAACAGCACAAAGTTAACTTTAAAATTTTCTCATAGTGCTCAGAGAGTTCTAAATAAATGGTTTTATACCTGATATCGTAATTCATATGCCCAATGATGCCCAATGACATTTGAGAATCACTGAACTAAAACCAAAGCAAAGAGTGAAAAGAAAGACAGCATGCAAATGTCCAGCTAGTCAAGCCATTCCTTGTTTTGCCTACTAAACAAATATTTAATGAGCACTTACTAGGTTCCAGGCCCTAGGAGAAGATGAAATGTCACCACCCTCATAAAGCTGATATAATGCCAGACAGTAAGTGCTATTAAGGAAATAAAACAAGGAGCAGGACAGAAATGATTGAGGTATTGTTCTGATGGGATGGCCAGGAAGAGGTAACACTTGCAGATACCAGAAGGAAGCAGAATATACATTGCCTTCAGTTACTGTTTAAACACATGAATCGACTGGAACTTCTCCCATGTGGGGATGTAGGGTAAAAGAAGGAGCCCCTCTACCCACTGCTCCAGGGAATGAATTTTAGTGACATAATCACATGCTATCCTCTCTGCCTGGGGCCTAGGGCACTGCTTTCTAAGGAAAAGGAGACAAATGGCTATAGTAATCTCCTAAACATTCAGGACCATATAAGAGGGAGCTAGCCAAATCCAGCTAGGCTGCTATCAGGTTGGATCTCTTCTTCCATTTGTGGTCATTTCTGGAATTCTTCCACGGAATCAGAAGTCCAACTCTGTTCTCCATGAAGAGACTAAGACTCGGCCAGCATGGCACCAGAAGCGGTGCCTACAGAAACAGCACCTCCTCTCCACCCACAAAGGTGCTTTTGTGACCAGAAACACGATACCTGAGGACATGGGGCCAAAACAGATACCTCAGGCTGACTCATTTCATAAACAAAAAGTGAATTCAGATGTGATTCTCTGATCCATCCTTAGAACTAGGGTATTAGACACAAACACAATACCGAGACTTGTAGTTGGGGCTTAACATCCTTCTAATATTATACAGAAAGAGGAGGCACAGGAGACATGCTAGAAAGCTCTGTGGCTGTGGTCAACACTAATGGTGCAGAGCTCAGAGTCATGGAAAATTCCACCCAAACCCAGGATTTCCCCAATCCCAGCAGCCAATACAAGCTGCCTGCAAACAGTTGTCTGCATTTCCTAAGAGACTGAGATAACTGGCCAATGCTTAGAAATACTAAACAAAAATATGTCTGAACCCGAGTTAGTCCCTGTCTCCTTTTGTCACCAAGAATGAATAGTACGGAAGGAAAACCGCATCTCCCAGTACTTCGGGGGACATTGTGTAGATGTGGTTTTTCAACCTAGGCTGCAGATTAGAATCATCTGGGAAGCTTTTTAAAATATTGACGCTACACTTGACATGTGACCTTTCATTTAACTCTCACACTACACAGTTAAGGAAATTGAGGCAGAGAGAGTCAAAGTGATTTGTGTATGGGCACAATGTTAAGTAGGCAGTAGCAGGTCCTAGATCAGAAACCAAGTCAGATTAGTGTTCCCACTATAAAAACTGACCTTTTGAGATATTTTAAATGAGAACACTTTAGAAGGCAGGAGTTGAGATAAATCAAAACTGGAAATTAAGGAAATGAGAACCCATCTGCTGAATATTGATTAGGTTGATCACAAGCCTTTGATATCTGGAGAATAGATACACAGGCCAGGTGCAGTGGCACATGTTATCCAGTACTTGGGAGGCTGAGGTAAGATGACCACAGGTTCAAGGCCAGCCTCAGCAACTGCTTAGCAAGACCCTATTTCAAAATAAAAAAAATAGGACTGGGGGTATAGCTCAGAGATAGAACGCCCCTAGATTCATCCCCCAGTACCCCCCATACACAAGAATAAATACACAGAAGCAAGAACAAAGACCATGTTGCTGGCTCAGGTCAGCATTTAGAAACTTTCAATTTAATTTTACACACCAGTTTTGTTTTATGGCAGGATCTTGCTGTGCTGCCCCAGATGGCCTTGAACTCCTGGGCTCAAGTGATCCTTCTGCCTCAGCCTCCCAAGGGTACACGTTCCCCCTACCCCCAAGTACTAGGTATTGAAGCCAGAGGGAGGCTACCACTGAGCTATATTCCCAGCATTAAAAAAAATTCATTTTGAGACAGGGTCTCACTAAGTTGCCCAGGTTCACCTCGAACTTGTCATCCTCCTGCCTGAGCCTCTATAGTTGCTGGGATTACAGGCCTGTGATTACAGGCGAGTACCACCGCGTGCAGCTACACACTATTTTTTAAGTTTCAAATTAAGCAAAAGCAAACAATGGCTGCAACAACATAAAAAAAACTTACTTAAAAAAACCCAACAAACCATAGTTCAAGAAAATTCCTTGGGAAACAGTCCAGCTCGTTCATTTGTCATTTCACAGAGGAATTTTCCCTTTGAACCAGCTGAGCTCTGCGCCTGCCCTTCTGACTACCTCCTGACTTAAAATATCCCTTCAAAGCTGATAAACACGCTGAGCATCTGAAGGAGAAAAAACCCACTGCGAATTGGTGGAAGTGGGTGGAAGAAGAGATCACATTCCAACGAATCTATTACTTCATGTGCACAAGAAAAGGAACTAAATGTACCCTTCCCAGTTGCCCAAACTGTTCCGCATGTGTTCACGACCTGAAGGCCAGCCCCACAACCAACCATCTGAGAGTCTTCAAACTAGCCTGGCAGCCACAGCGCGATTTCTGAGCTGCAGAGCTGGAATGGAGTGGCGCGAGTCCACTTCCACGTTTTACAGCTGAGGACACTAAGTCCTAGTGACAGAGAATCGGTGGCAGAGCTGGACGGGGGAGCCCAAGATCCCCGAGTTCCACTATGCCAGGTGCTTCTACAGGGTGCTAAGGATGAAAGCAACCAACCAGGCCAGGAGGGCTGCATGTATTCCACAACTATTCACCAGGCCATGTTCCACGTCGGGCTCAAGGATGCAAGGAGGAGTGGGTCGAGAGGCCAACCATGAGGGACACATGAGCCCTAAGAGACAAACCAAGATGGCAGGAGATGTGCCGTGGTAGAGTTATGCACGGGCACTTTCATCCTACAAACTCTCCCTGGCCAGGAGCAGGAGCTCAGCTCCTAGTGTTTAGAATTCTCCAGCAATTTTTTAAAATGCGCCCTCGCCACTGCAAAGGCCCTACCCAGCTCTCTACATCCCCGCACAGATCTTCTGTTCCACAGTCAAAGATTGAAGCAAGAGGGAAGGGCAATGCCTGGGTCACTTCCCCTGGCAAGGCAAACAAAGAGAGCATTCAAAGCTTCTCAGTTA
>PVJS01015047.1:0-39449 GCA_004027185.1 Glis glis | reverse complement strand
ACCCTGTTTCAAACTAAAAAATAAAATAGGGCTGGGGGTATAGCTCAGAGGTAGAATGCCCCTGGATTCAATGCCTAGTGCAGAAGAAGGAGGAGGAGGAGGAGGAAGAAAAAGAAAGAGAAGGAGAAGGAGGAGGAAGAGGAGGAGGAGGAGGAGGAGGAGGAGGAGGAGGAGGAGAAGAAGAAGAAGAAGAAGAAGAAGAAGAAGAAGAAGAAGAAACAACTTGATGGAATTTGGAGATTGGAAATAGGAGTGAGGCAGACATAAGCCCTAGGGTGATATAGCTCACTAAGATAAGGAGCTCAAGGGAAGAGTGTGAGTGAGTGTGCCTGTGTGTGTGCATGCACACACATTCGTGTGCTGGGGAGGATTGTATATCCTGGTGGAGAAAATGGATTGTATTGATAAGTGATCTAGTTTGGGGCACATTGAGGTGATGGTAGTGGTACCATATCCAAATAGATGTTAGTACTTTGAACAAGCTGTTCAGAGAGTTGTGGGTGGGAGCTACGGATCTGAGAATAATCGGATGCAAAGAATGATTGCCGCAATGGAGTGCGTGAGATCACCGTGGAAAGACCTTAGAGTGGGGAGAAAAGATCTCTCTGGAACACTGACTTTTCAAAGGACAACCAGAGGGAGGGGAACTCACAATGGAGATAGAGAAGGAGTGCCCTGAGAAGAAAGAGAAGAACTGAGTGGGAGTGGATCCTAGAAGCCAAAGCGCTAAGAGGAGGCAAGAAGAGTAACTGTGTCAAAGCATTACCCAGGGGGTCCTGTGCTCAGGGGACTTGGTTAATGGTGTAACTATCCTTTCTCTCTCTGTCTTTTAATCAGATAAGAAATACTTCCTGTATCTACAGTGTGCTTGTTATGGGCTAAATTGTGTCTCTTCTTGGCCACGCACAGTGGTGCATGCCTGTAATTCCAGTACTTGGGAGGCTGAAAGAGAAGGATCATAGGTTCAAGGCCAGCCTCAGCAACTTAGCGAGGCCCTTAGCAACTTAGCAAGACCTTGTTTCAAAATAAAAAATAAAAAGGGCTGGGGATGTAGTTCATAGGCAGAATGCCCCTGGGTTCAATCCTTAGCATTCCTCCCCAAAATAACGAAAAAGAAAAGAGGTAGGGCTATTGAGAGGTGATTAGGCCAGGAGGGCTCCATCCTCATGAATACTTGTACTTGGGTAAACCCCTATTGAGTTTAATCCATTGTTTTTTTTTCTGTTATAATAACAGACAAATGGATATTCTAACAAGTATATCCAGGATGGGGCTAAATTGTGGTGGAATCTCTGATTTGTACTTTACACAGTGGGAACTCCCAAAGCCTTTTAGATGAAAGGATGGAGACTAAGAAGCAGAACACATACACAAATACACAAGGAACATCATGTGCTACAATGGCTCCACCAGGCAGGTATTATTAGCCTGAGGAAAATAAAGCGCCAGGCGTGGTGGCGCACGCTTGTAATCCCAGTATTCTGGAGACTGAGACGGGAGGATCGCAGGTTCGCGGCCAGCCTCAGCAACTTGTGAGGCCCTCTGCAACTTAGTGAGACCCTGTTTCAAAATAAAGAACAAAATCGGGCTGGGGGTGTAGCGTGGAGGTAGAATGCCCCTGGGTTCAATCCTTAGTACCACAAAAAAGAAAGAAAATAAGGATCAGAGAAGTTATGTCACTCACCCAAGGGGACATAGCAGGTGACAGTCAGCATTGGAATCCAGGTCAGTGGTTCTTACCCAGAGGTAATTTTGTTGCCCAGGAGAAGTTTTTGGTTGTCACAAGTGGAGGTGGTGGCGGCGAGGGGGGATAGGTGCTCCTATCCCTGGGGGGACGCTGCTAAACATCCAAATATACACAGGACAGCCCCCTACAGCAAGGAATTATCCAATCCAAATGTCAGTAGTGCCGAGACTGGGAACCCCTGAGATCCAGGCTACGAAAAGCTCAGGACACCAAATTGAGAGGTTATGAAAAAATGATACAGCATGAGAACAATGTCATGCAAGCATTATTTCAGGAAGCTGGACCTAGTGTGGTGAGAAAGAGGAGCTGGAGATGGGAGAACAGCCCAGGGGAGAGGAGGGAGGCCCTGCAGGATGGGGGGGGGTTCATGAAGTGCAGAGAATATAGGTGCTGTGGCAAGAACCTGGTGACTAGGAGCGCAGAGGATGAGGAGGTGGGAAGCGAAAGCAGACAAGTCACCCAGAGCCCCACTTTTCTGAGCCCTTCCCCCTCCTCCCATCCCCCTCCTGTCTCCTTTCCATCCATCCCTCTCTTTTCCTTCTCTTTCTCTCACTTTGTCTTCCTGTCCATTAACCCCTTCTCGAAGGGGTGTGTTTTCATTTCCTCTGACCCCCAACTCCAGGCTGTGGTCCAGGTTCCCAGGCCCATCAAATGCAGTGGGGAAAAAGTCCGTGCTTCCTCAGCTTTGTCCAGAGTGACAAGAACCAGCAAGCTCCCACGGCAAGACATTGACACGTGTGTGTGTATGTGTGTGTGTGTGTGTGTGTGTGTGTGTGTGTGTCTGTGTGTGTTATTGGGAATTGAACTCATTGAACTCATGTCACTGAGCGACACCCCCAGGCCTATTTCATTTTTAATTTTGAAACAGGGTCTCACTAAATTGCTGAGGCTGTCTTTGAACTTGTGATCCTCCTGTCTCAGCCTCTCAAATACCAGGATTACAGGCGTGTGCCACCACTCCTGGCTCTGACACATCTTCTTAATCTTGCTTCCTTCTCGATTTCCTGTTTACAGGGTGGTTTAAAAACTTTGACCAGTGTCTAGGATTGTTATAAAGACAGGCACATGGCCCCTGAGAGAACCTCAAGGGAATTTCTAACATGAGGGAGGAGGAAGGAAATCCTTTGTCTCACTCTTGCTGTTTTTTCTGGAGCATTCCAAAGGACACTGGCCTGTTGACAAGGCATCCCTGGGGCCGTGGGGGTGGCCCTCCTGCCTTTCTTTGCCTCTGGCCTGTGCCTGTCCCTGCATCCTGCTGCTGGCTCCAGGGCCAGGGGACAGCATTCCAGGCATTCCCCGAGCTCTGCTTGCAGGAGCATTCATATTGGGCCTCTGCTTCCCTGCCTCTCTCTTCCCCAGGATCTGGGTAGCCCTGTTGAGAGGCCACTGGCATCTTTAGAAAACGTTGGTCAATAAGAAGGATGCAACGATGAGCTGGTTGCTTTCAGGGCTTACAGCTAAAACTTGCAACTCTCCGGGTTAGCCCTGAATCAGTGATCCAGAGGGAGAGGACTACCTCCCAGTGAACGTTAGCTTCCCGGCCCGTCATCTGGCTTCCATGACACACTGTGTCTGCTTCACCTCTTCTCTGCTCACCTACTGTCTATTTCTTTAGTGTCCTGTCCCCACTCACAGCCCACAGCATCTTTTTTTTTTCTTTTTGTGGTACTAGGGATAGAACCCAGGAGCATTCTACCTCCAAGCTACACCCCCAGCCCTTTTTATATTTTTTTGTTTTGAAACAGGGTCTTGCTAGGTTGCTGAGAGTCTCACTAAGTTGCTGAGGCTAATCTCGAACCTGCCATCCTCCTGCCTCAGCCTCCCAAGTACTGAGATTATAGGCGTGCGCCACCATGCCTGGCCCACAGCATCTTCAATGAGAGCCAGGTCTTGGACAATGGTGGGAAATTCAAGTTTTGGCTTTTGGCTCCCTGGATGCCCTGTCTGCGCTCTTGCCCCTCCTCTTTCAGGCATCTGCCTTCACCTGTTCTTAGGAAAGGATTGGGTATCAGTCACGGCTACCTTCCGTGGCCTCGTGTGGCAGGGTGTTTCTGAACTTAAGCACTCCAGCGTTGGAATCTGGGTGTTGTTCCTTGCACGCAGCTTTGGGCGTGGTAGCAAACTTCTCTGCTCAGCTTTCCTCAGCCTGTATATCGGGGCTAAGGATAGTGTATACATCATAGAGTCGAGAGGATAAAATGAGCAACGCCTGTAAACAATTTGAACAAGGCCATGAGACGTCTTATAAAAATGAGGTGCTATTATCTATATGAAAATAAATAAGGTGGGAGGATTGCAAATTCAAGGCCAGCCTGGGCAACTTAGCAAGACTGTCTCAAAATAAAAGAAAAAGGGCTGGGATGTAGCTTAGTGGCAGAGTGTCCCTGGGTTCTATCCCTAAAGTAAAAACATAAAAATAAAAAATAAGTTGATGTGCCATAGTTCAAGGAGTTTTTCTGCTGGTTGGAGAGGCGCTCTCCCACACCGTGGCACTCTGCATCCATGGGCAGCGTGGGGTGGCCAGGTCATGGGGAGGCCAGGTCAGTGTCTGCTGCTATCACAGTGGCCAGGCCAGGGTTGATGATGACCAGGAAGGGCTGAGCCAAATGCCCAAATCAGCACAGTGGGCCTGAGACTTGGGAGCCACTGTGGAGAGAGGATCACAGTTGAGGCAGCAGGGGAAAGCAGGTTCTGCACCAGCCGGGCTGCTGTTATTCCAACCATCAACGGACCACAGGGCGAGCTTCAGGCCGGGCAACCTAGGAGAACAGAGAGCACGGCTGCTGCAGGAGGAGGGCTGCAGTGGCCCAAATGGAAAGCGTGTGCTTCCCTAGGAGCCTGCCTGAGGATGGGTAGGTGGGACCTGCTGCACAGAGACGGCTGATTGCTAACCACGACCGTTTAGTTGTCTCTCCCCTCCTCTATTTCTTGGGCCCTTGTTCAGATTCTCAATGCAATTCATAGGCCCTTGTTTCTGCATCTGGGAGAAGTCCCTGAGAAAAAGCCTCTGTCAGCAGCTACATGGGAGGGTATGTGAGCTCAAGGCTTCTCTGCTTTCACTGTAAGGAGGGATGGAAGGCTTTGACTCTCTCTCTCTGTCTCTCTGTCTCTCTGTCTCTCTCTCTCTTTTTCCTGTGGTGCTGGAGTTGAACCCAGGGGCCTTCTACCTCCAAGCTATACCCCCAGTCCTTCCTATGTTTTTTCATTTTGAAACAGGATCCCACTAGGTTGTTGAGAGTCTCACTATGTTGCTGAGGGTCTGTCCTGGAACCTGAGATCTTCCTGTCTCAGCCTCCCAATTACTGGGATTACAGGCATGTGTCACCACAGGCAGCTCTGACTTTTATTAAGAAACTTTACCTTCATCCAGCAGGAGGGCAGATGTGGGAGGTCCAGGACCTCCTTTCTGGCATCGTGGCTCCATGGTGGGGTGGTCTTCTCAGGGGAGGAGCAGCAGATGGCACACAGGGCCTGCATTCAAGGCTTGGGGACATCGTTCCCGCTGGAGCATCACCCACATGTACAGTCCCAGGAGTTGCCCAGGACGCAGAGTTGCCTGTGGACCTCGCTGTTCATGGCTGTCTTTTATGAAGGTGAAACGGGGGTGTTGAAAGGGTTGTGGGTGCGAGCAGGTGACTGACAGAGTGGGAGCAACCAAATGGAAATGCAGAGACCAGAGAGGCCATCGCTTGGGGCAGAAAAGATAGCTGAGAGGACAGCAGGCCCCCAGGCTCCCTCCCCACCCCTGGTCTTCCCTCATGTGTCCAGGGGAGTCAGACTGCCTTCAGAACAAGGTGCCATGAGAACCAGCTGTCCACTGGTTCATTGGGAGGAGAAATGCCTCAGCAGAAGCTTACAAGAACCATCTCCTTAGGATTCTTTTTTTTTCTGGCACTTTCTATAGCATTGCTGAGCCAATGGCAAGATGCACAGTATCTGCTGTGAGTCACAGGAAAACCAGGAGCTCACGCGAACAGTCAGGGGTGCACCTAGCAGGGGGGTAGTGCCCGTGTCCCGAAATAGACCCTCATGGTCTCCCTGGGCTCGGGAAGGAACCAGACTCCCACGGAACACAGCCAGTCACGTGGCTGGGCAGGGCTGCAGCCCCAGTGACTCAGCAGGAAGAGAGTCCCCAGCAAGCATCTAGCCTGAGGACTATCTGAGGCCGGCTGTAGTGGTCTGGCTGTTTGCTTTTACACGCTTTATCAGCAGTGTCCACTCATTGATACAATTGTTGTGTTTTTCAATCTCAAGTAAAATGCTATGTAAATGTATATTCAAGCCCAGTCCCGAGGTCAGGGGTGATTTTCATAATAGTGCCAGATATTCAATCATTTTATGGCAAGGTATCAAGGAGGTCCCAAAGTCCAGGGAAAGGGGCCTCAGGTGGCTTGGGGCAGCATCCTTTACCAGACTGGAAGAAAAGCACTTCAGCATCTTAAGACATCTATATTTGTACATACGCGTTGGCTGAATGTTAGTCTTGCTTGGCTTCCACCTCAAACCAGTGCCCTATTGTAAAAGAACTCTGGTCTCCCCTTGCCCCAACATGAGCAAAGTCCCATTTCTCATTACCCAATCCCCACTACGGCTCTTTCCTCAGTGAGTGTCAAGAGACTCTGGGGCTGTGAGGAGTCTCTCTGCTTTGGCCAGCGTTCTGGTCAAGGACTCATTATCAATCCGGGGGCAGCTCCTTCCTAACTAGCTCAGTCTCAACTAATTCCTTTCACACACCACAGACTATCCAAATAGAACTTCTTGCTAGTTGTTTTCAAACATACCTGAGCATCCCTGTCTGCATGCTTTCGCTCATGCGGTTTTCTCTGCCCAAGATGCCTTTTCCTCTGTTCTCCTCATGTTCATTTCACACCCATCCTTTAAGGCCTGCTCAAATGCCACCTTCTCCTTGCCATGACAGTCACCAATGCTCCTCTGCTCAGAAATAATCTCTCTGTTCTCTGACATCCTAAAACTTTTCTTTTCTCTTGTGGTACTAGGGATTGAATCCAGGGGCTCTCTACCACTGAGCTATATCCCCAGTCCTTTTTATTTTTTTTTTTTATTTTAGATAGATTCTCACTAAGTTGCCAAGGCTAGCCTCAAACTTGCCATCCTTCTGTCTTAGCCTTCTGAGGGATTACAGGCATGCATTACTGTGCCCAGCTCTAAAACTTTTTAAAATTTCAGTAGGACACTTAGAATTTTATCATCATCATCATCATCATCATCATCACCACCTGGTAGTATTTGTTGAGAATGTATTATGTACCATGAAAACATTTTATGCTTTGCAGTCTCATTTGCTTTTCTATCTTATAAAAATAGTTATTTATGCATGTTTTCTTCCCTTCAGGTTCCGATAATAAAGCAAATGGGGTTTGGAATCAAATAGATTTGGGTTTCATTATTGGCTGTAGGACTTTGGGCAAATTAACCTCTGTAAGCTTCAGCTTTCTTGTTGGTAAAACACATAGTAATGCTTACCTCATATGGGGCAATCATATTCCATGAAATAATAATCGCCTGCATTTGTTGAATGCATATTTTGTGCCGGGCAGTGCTCCAAGTACCTTTTCTGTATCATCTTACTTAATAATTTAAATCTTCACAACAACCCTATGAGGTAAGTAATAGTATCCTTCTTTTACAGAGGGCCATCTAAGGCAAAGAAGCCAGTAAGTGGGAGAGTCAGGATAAGAGCTTCGGCCTTAGAATCCTACCTTTAATCATTACCAACAACTGCCTCCCTAGTGTGCGTAACACCCAGGATGGGTTGATGTGACAGTTACGTAGCCCAGTACCTGGCAAGCGTTTCATCAGTGACAAATGTTATTCCCATTCTGATTGCTCAGGGCTGGAGTCTGTCCTTTACTTTTGTGCTTTCCTACAATACCTCATAATAGTAATACCTTGTGGGTGTTAAGCATGTTCCAAGTGCCAGAGGTTGTGCTAAGTCTCTAGCCCTAGAAAATAAATAAATGGCCAGGTGTGGTGGCACGCACCTATAATCCCAGTACTTGGAAGGCTGAGACAGGAGGATTGCATGTTTGAGGCCAGCCTCAGCAACCTAGCAAGACCCTCAGCAACTTAGCAAGACCCTCTTCCAAAACAAAAAATAAAAAGGGCTGGGGTGTAGCTTGGAGGTAGAATGCCCTTGGGTTTGATCCCCAGTACCAACAAAAAAGAAAGAAAGAAAGAAAGAAAGAGAGAAAGAAAGAGAAAAAGAAAGAGAAAAAGAAAAAGAAAATAAAAATGAATAAGTGAGTGATTGAATGAATGAACAAAAGCTGGGGAGGAAAACTCCTGAACAATGGGCAAAGGTTATCTGAAAAGAGGATGGTTAGCTAGGCTGGAAGATGAAGATGATGGGGTGGAGGAGCGGCCCCAGGGATCCGGCTCACGCCCAGTATTCATCAGCATTTTCATTAATGACTTAAAAGATGGAGTGCAGAGTGTGCTAATCAAATTGGTGAAGCCTGCGAGAAGAGAAGCTGAGCGCTTGGGAGGCAAGCTGGAGCTTGCAGACGGTGCTTGACAAATTAGAGAAATAAAGAGAGTCAATAAACAGAGCTTCAGGAGCTGCAGCTTCAAGTGGCTCCCAGGGAGCAGCTGCAGCTAATGGACCGGCCCAGGGAAGCTTTTGACCCACTTTTCTTTGGGCCTCACCTGGCTTCATTGCAGCTTTGGACCAAGTCTGAAAGAGAGGTACTCAGAAGAGAGAACTGACTGGGGCCTGGAAGCCTCGTGGATGTCGTCCCCACTCCAGAGGCTAAGCTGTCCCCACACTCCTTCCTGGCTTCTCCGCTCTTCACCCTGCCCATCTGTCTAGCTGTAGCTCAATGGAGAGGAGATGGTGGCTCCTTCTCCCCCAAAGACTCAATACTCAGTAAAAGCAGAAACTTACTCCATGATGCCCATCCCTACCTACCGCATGATGCACATCCCTACCTACCTTACTCCATGATGCCCATCCCTACCTACCGCATGATGCCCATCCCTACCTACCTTACTCCATAATGCCCATCCCTACCTACCTTACTCCATGATGCCCATCCCTACCTACCTTACTCCATGATGCCCATCCCTACCTACTCCATGATGCCCATCCCTACCTACCGCGTGCTGCTGCCTTCCTCCACTTCCTCCACATTCTTGTCGTTGACTTCTTTTCCCATCTGAGGCTGCCTTGCAGCTTATTCTTTTTTTTTTAAAATATGGTTTTATTGGTGCATTGTAATTATATATCGTAATGAGGTTCGGAGTGATAGAAGCACACGTGCAGGCAGCCCTTGCTGTCCTCTGGGTCCCACCCCGTTCCCTCCCCCTCCCCGTGCATATTATTGGGATTGGTATTGATGACTTCACATATGAACATAGCATTATTAGAACTGTTTCCTTCATCAAATCTCATTTTTCCCTTCTCCTCCTCTCTCCCCAAAGCCCCTCCACTATCCTACTGGTCTCTCTCCTCATTTATCTGAAGTCCCCTTTGTTTCCCAATTTCTCTCTAGCTTTCACATGTGAGAGAAAACATAACAACGCTTGGCTTTCTGAGACTGGCTGATCTCACTTAGCACGATATTCTCTAGTTCCATCCATCTTCCCCCCGCAGGTTATTCTGACCCCAGTTTTCCTTAGGAAAACATAGTGGGTGTGGAAAGAGGGAAATGAGGCCATGTGATCTGGTGGGGGAAGACCCACAACTCCCCCGCCAGCCTGGAGGAAGAAAAGTCTGCAGGAATTGCTGGTTACGGACACGAATGGGCATTGGAGTCCCAGCCCCACCCTCCCCACCAATGTGGTATTAGGTAAGTATTTGACTTCTCTGAGACAAGTTTCTTTGGTTACAAATAATGGAAAGGCATTAAGATAGATCTATCTTAATCAAAATGGAGTATTTAACTAGAAGACAGAGACAGAGGCTCATAAAGCCTGGGAGCTGGATATTTAGCCAGGCCTTATCGGACAAGATCCGGTATGGATGAAGCTCTGTGGACCAAGGCCTCATTCACCCTCTCTGGAGTTGCAAAGTCAGTCCTCTGTTCCTGATTTTCCCAGAACTTGGAGTCTTTCTTCTTTCTTGATTGGCCTGGGGTATGTGTGACCAGGCACGGATGTTCCAGTCCCACCCTTAGGAAGGTGGGACATGTGTCACACTGAGGACACGTGTCTCTGTATCTGAACCTACGTTTCTAGGATAAAGAAACCAACCAGCCCCACTGGGGTCTGGTTTCTACCTTGGCCCAACCAGACAGGGCTGGCCTGTCAAGCAGAAGGTGGAATATGCCGGAGACCAACATGCCAGCCAGAGCCCGCCTCTGTGCATAGGCAGAAGGATCTCAAAGAGGAGAAACTCGTCCAATTAGGTGTTCAGTGTGATCTCTAAGCTTCACTTTCTCCTGTGAAAATGGGGATAATATTACCTAGCTCACAATCATGAAATAAAAACCTCTACATAAAGTGCTTCGCATAGTGGCCAATGCACAGTAAATGCTGCCGTTTGTTGAGTAATTGCTGTTATCCAGGATAAGCTTCGCTGGGCTGGTAGGAAGATCCCTGAGGTGGGTGGGCTTGGGTAGAGAAGGGAGCTTAGGAGGGCCAGGCCAAAGGGATGTGAGTACTGGGACTGTGTCTCCATTCGTTGGTCTCTCTGGGAAGGCAGGGCTGTCAACAGTTGTGGTTGCAGATGATCACATGTTACTGTCAGGAGGCCTGGCTCCTAACTCCCAGCTGGAGAGCAGGTCCTGCTACTATATCATGGGCATAAGCACCCGAACCATCTTTTCACTTATTCTTCCTTTTAACAGATATTAGTTGAGTCCCTGTGATGTGCCAGGTACTGTTAAAGTGCTGGAGATACAGTAATGTTTGCACTCTAATGGTAAAGGAAATCAATGAATAAGACAAAAAAGTAAAATATATGTTCCTGGAAAGTGCTAAGGAGAAGAAATAAAATGGGAAGGAGGTGTATGTAATGCCAGCCAGTGGGGGCGAGATGGGGTAGCCAAGGAGAGCCAGGCTAAGAAGGTATCTTCTGGTTAACGACCTTCAAAGAAAATGATGAAGCTGGCCAGGTTATCTGGGGGGCAGGTGGGGGGCAATCTGAATAAAGGAATAGCCAGTGTTAAGGCCCTGAGGTGGAGCCTGCCTGGCACCACCAGGGATGATGGGGAAGCCAATGACCTTGGTGCAGATGGAGAGTGGAGGTGTTGAGGTCAGAGTATCATAGAACCAAATTATGTTGGACCTTGTAGTTCATAGTAAGGCATTTAGTGCTTTTTTTTTTTTTGATGGTACTGTGATTAAACCCAGGGGCATTCTACCTCTGATCTACACCCCAGCCCTATTTTATTTTTATTTGAAACAGGGTCTTACTAGGTTGATGAGAGTCTCACTACTTGCTGAGGTTGTCCTCAAACCTGGAATCCTCCTTCCTGAGCCTCCCAAGTACTAAGATTACAGGTATGCACCACTACGCCCCGCTAGGCATTGAGCTTTTACTCTGAGTGTGAGAGAAGCCATGGGAGGGTTGTAAGCAGAGGAGGGACATGATCTGAATGAAGTTTTAATAGGGTCACATTGGAATAGACTGCGGGGGTCCAGGAGAGAAGTAGTGAGTTAGTTAGAGGGTATTGCTAGGAAGCTGGAATTCATGTCTTGGACCAGGGTAGTGATAGCAGGAGTGAAGAGAAGTAGTCAGATTCTAGATGTAATTTGGGCTTTGTTGTTGTTGTTGCTGGTGGTGGTGGTACTGGGGATTAAGCCCAGGGGCATTCTACCTCTAAGCTATACCCCCAGCCCTTTTTATTTTATTTATTTATTTATTTACTTATTTTTTGCGGTACTGGGGATTGAACCCAGGGGTTCACCACCACACCCAGCTCCTTTTTATCTAAGTTCTGAGGGCCTTGCTAAGTTGCTGAAGTTGGCTTTGAACCTGGGATCCTCCTGTCTCAGCCTCCCAAGTACCAGGATTACAGGCATGTGCCAGCACACCCAGCTTCTAGATATTAATTTGAAAGTATAATTGACAGATTTTGCTCACCTACTGCTTTGGCCTGCTACCAGTGATGTAAGTTCCAGTGCTAGGCCCTAAAACATAACATGGCACATGGACCTTCTTCTTGCTAGCCAATCCTTCCAAAGCATGTTTTTATTAAGCATGCTCAGGGGCCACCCCCTTTCCATGGAGGCCTAAGGTTTACAAGACTGCTTGGGGTCACAGCCACTGCTCTGCAGCCAGGTCCTTGGAGAAAAGGCACGAGGGATTCTCACTGTGGCCGCAGGTCTCTTTCAATTTAGTGACCTGACAGTGAAGCTCAAAAGCCACTTCTTCCCCTTGTTAGTTTTGAGGTGCAATCTTAGGGGCCCCACGATTGCGTTGCCAACCCTGAAGTATGGGGAAGAGCCAGGCCCACTGAAAAGCACTGAACTGGGAGCCCGTTCGCTGTCCCCGTGGGCCTCGGTCTGCTCAAGAGGGGGTCAACTAGATCAGCTCCTTTCCAGCTCCAAAGTCTGTGAAGTTTAGCCCATAAAAATGTTTTTTTTTTTTTTTTTGTAAGCCGGGCGTGGTGGCGCACGCTTGTAATCCCAGTACTTTGGGAGGCGGAAACCGGAGGATCCAGGTTCGCGGCCAGCCTCAACTCTCTCCCTGTTTCTCTCTCTCCCTGTCTCTCTCTCTCTCTCTCTCTCTCTCTACCTAGTGAGGCCCTCCGCAACTTCATGAGACCCGGTTTCAAAATAAAGCATAAAAAAATAGGGCCGGGTGTGTAGCGCGAAGGTAGAACGTCCCTGCGTTCAATCCCCGGTACCGCAAAAAAAAAAAAAAGTTTTTTTTTGTTTTTGTTTTTGTGTTTTTAATCTAGATATTTACTTCCCTGGACTTTGGCTTCTTCAAAGTCCTCATTCTTTTAACTTGAGCCTCCTATTGTTTTTGTTTTTGTGTGTTTAATCTAGATATTTACTTCTCTGGGCTTTGGCTTCTTCAAAGTCTTCATTCTTTTAACTTGAGCCTCCTATAAATCAAGAGAAATAGGTGAATTGCATTTTCCCGAGATGGCATGAAGACAGAGAGGATGCCTTTGATCCAGACAACCAGGCCGGGGCTTGGAAGGCTCATCATTCTCCTGTCAGTGGGCCTCGCTTCTGAGCATGGGCAGAGACTCAAGCAGTGAGTCAGCAGAAGTGGGGGGCCGGGGAAGGTGACACCTGCAGAACTGAGTTTCCTTGTTCCCCGTTATCTTTATTTTCATGTTTCTCATGTGTTTTCTTTTCAGAAAGCAAAATAAACTTCTCTGTTAGCTCCAGGGCTATATGTGTGACAGAGGCAAAGGTGACTTTGACTTGTGAAGAAATGGGCCTGTCCATGTTTGGTGTGCTAGCAGGTCACCCTTCCCTTATTAGATCTGTTTGGACTGTCGGCCTGTGAAAGGAGCTGTCAAGAAAGAACTTGAGCTAGGCGTGGTGGCACAAACCTGTAATTCCAGTTCTTGGGAGGCTGAGACAAGAGGATCACAGGTTCAAGGCCAGCCTCAGCAACTTAGTGAGGCCCTCAGTGACTTAGCGAGACCCTGTTTCCAAATAAAAAATAAAATAGGGCTGGGGTGCAGCTTGGAGGTAGAATGTGCCTGGGTTCAATCCCCAGTACCTTCCTCAAAAAAAAAAAAAAAAAAAGAAGAAGAAGAAGAGGAGGAGGAGGAGGAGGAGGGAGAGGAGAAGGAGAAGGAGGAGGAGGAAGAAATAACAAACTTGAGTTCTCCTAACTGTGGCCTGGGGTAACACAGGGCCTGGTAGCCATCTTGAAACCAGTCCGGAAGCTGCTCCTTCAGACCAAACACGTGAACGCTTCACATCTCACTGCGGTCCTCCTGAACTGGACACTGAAGCCCTTAAGACCACATTTCTAGAATGTCCCCTATTCCAGAGACACTGGTTTCCTGGTAACTCTGTATGGGGTTATTGGAGGAGTTGTTGCACACCAAATATTCTCCCCTCCCCACTCCCCAGCAGAGACTTAGTAAAAGAACCATGGTCAGAATTAGAGCTCACTTGGGGATTTTTGCTTTTGGGTGCAGAAGTTGTGATGCTTAGATGATAATGAGATGGTAAGATACAAAGTGAGAGCAGGCGAGAGCCAGGTAAAGCCTTCATGAGGACAACTTTAGGGCACAGACGGCCCTCGCCTTAAGCTTCCTGCAGAAGGTGATGCAGAAGTACCTCTAGCTGCTCAACTCCTTCTTGTCCTGGTTCTTCACTGTTCATTTATCGTAACTCTTCTCTCCCCCTGACTATTAAATGTTGAGAGGCCAGTGGTTATGAATCCTACTATTTGCCTATCATCAAGGATGCAAAGGTGAACAAGATATATGGTCTTTGTTCTTAAGGAATTTCAGTCTAATGGGGACACAAACCGGTAAACTGGTAAGTACATGCTCAATACTCCACTGAATAGCTAGAGACTGCTTTAAAAAAATTCAAGCTGGCTGTTCTTAGAATAAGCTAGGTCTTAGGTCAGCGCCCAAACATTTTGTGGTTGAGAACCTCCCTTTTGTTTTTCTTTTCCTTTCCTCCTTTTTTGTTCTGTTTTGTTTTGGGTTTTGGTGGTGGTGGGGAGGTTACTGGTGATTGAACCCAGGGGCATTCTACCTGGTAGCTATACCCCCAGCACTTTATTTTATTTATTGATTGATTGATTGTGTGGTACTGGGGATTGAGCCCAAGGGCATTTTACCTCTGAGCTACACCCCAGCCCTATTTTATGTTTATTTTGAATCAGGGTCTCACTAGGTTGATGAGAGTCTCACTACTTGCTGAGGCTGTCCTCAAACCTGCAATCCTCCTGTCTCAGCCTCCTAAGTACTGAGATTACAGGCATGTGTCATCATGCCCGGCTTTATATTTTTTATTTTGAAACATGGTCTTGCTAAGTTGCTGAGGGTCTCCCTAAGTTGCTAAGGCCAGCTTTGAATATGCAATCCTCCTGTCTCCGTCTCCCAAGTACTAGAATCCCAGTTGTGTGCCACTATGCCTGGCTTCCCTTTTGTTTTTCTATTAAGATGATATACTGGTCCAAACACTTACAATTCTCTTATTCCACACTTGCCCATGTGAAAGCTCACAATTTTCCTACGGAGTGCCCATCCTATCACCTCTATCATGCTAGCCCTCTCCTGTTAATGGGGCTCACCTCTGAGCCTGAGCAGACGTGCTCTTTGTTGCTGTAATTAGACACTCACCAGTCAAGTGGCTCCGGTTCCCACTCCAAGAGATAATGGGATGTTTCAGTGGATGATAAAGAACTATTTGTTTGAGTCCTTATTCCTTGGCCTATACATATGATCACAACTTCCCAGGGCATTACCAGTTTCCCATCCCTCCCTCTTCTACATTCTAGTCTATTGTTTATACACTTCTATTTGGAGGTACAAAGTCATCTGACAATTCTGGACCTCCACAGCTATGAGAACTTACCCCAAAGCTGGTTTTACTATTGTCCTTGTGTTTGCTCACTCTAGAGCAACTGTACCTCCCCATAACTCAGACCAGTGAAGGGGCTGGAGAATGAGAGAAGGAAAATGAGCAGCACAGAGAATGGCTGGAGCTGCGGGGTCACACATTAGGTCAGTGTGTGGCCTTCCCATCAATAGCTCTGGGTTCTGGTTCCCTTTCCTGATTGGGCTCTGGGGGTCAGAGACCAGACCACGGTTGACTACACAGCAATTCCAGAAGGAGAAACTTCGCGCAGGTGTGAATAGGCAAATGAGACAGCGGGAGGGTAAAAGAGGCAACTCCAACGCTCCTCCCCTCCTAACAATTGCCTTTCAGTTGGAAATCATAGATCTCCTCTTCTTTAAGTGGCACCTGCTAGAATTATTATTTTTACTTTCAAAATACCTAATTAAAGGTAAAAGCAGCCCATATGGCTAGAAGAGGAGGGAAGACATTCTATATTAAGTGCATTTTTTTCTTTTAAGTCCAACTCTTTTTTGTGTATGTGGCACTGAGGATGGAACCCAGGGGCATTCTACCTCTGAGCCACACACTCCCCAGCCCTATTTCATTTTTTTTTTTCAAAACGGGGTCTCACTAAGTTGCTGAGGGCCTCGCTAAGTTGCTGAGGCTGGCCTTGAACCTGCAATCCTCCTGTCTCAGCCTCCCAAGTACTAGGATTATAGGCATGCACCACCAAGCCTGGCCTCCAACTCTCTTTATTTAAGAGTTGGATAAAAGGCAGGAAGAGAGGCCAGGGCTTTTGCAGGGAGTTGTCCCTTTGGGTTTCCAGTGGACCTAAATCAACATACCCCCTTTCTCTTCATTGTTCCACTAACAAACATTTATTAAGTATCTACCATAATATGCAAGCATACATCTTCTTATCTGGAATATCTGACTTCCCCTGCCCCCCCCCCCCGTGTTGGTTATTGAATTCAGGGCCTTGTGCATACTAGGCAAGCATTCTACCACTGAGCTACATCCCCAGCCTTTTTCTTATTTTGTATTATGAGACAAGGTGTCACTAAGTTGCCCAGGCTGGCCTCAAACTTGTGATCCTCCTTCCTCAGCCTCCTGAGTAGCTGGGATAACAGGCATGCACCACCACACCCAGCTTCCCTTTCCTTTTCTTAACCATTTATCCTTCTGACCACAGCTCCCTCAGACTTACTTTTTCCTCCCTTGATTAGTGATAAGGCTTAAAATGCAAGCTCCCTAAAAATCCTCATGCATATGGAGGTGCTAATAAATGTTTCCATATCTTTCCCATCACAAAAAGAAGTCACTTTTGACACAGAAGGGAAGGGCAGGTAGAGAATAAAGGAGACAGGCTCCTGCAGTGGGCGGGAGGAGGGGCTGTGAAGTGGTCCCATAGAGGATGGCAGTGAGGTTCAGGAAGGGGAAGCTAGGGGAAGTGGCGGCCAGGAATCTCGGAGATTAATTTGGCCAACTTCTCAAGTGCTGAAGATGCTCAAAGGTAAAATCAGACTTTTACCCTGCACATTCAGGACCTAATGCAGTTTTGTTCTAGACTAAGGAGAGACGAAAGTAGTCAGAATGGTTAGTTAGCACTAGGTATAATTTAGGCTGAGGAGAGCATGTGAGAGTCTTTGACACCCTAGGGAGAGTGGACTGTTCACCATTCCAGGACCCAACTTTCCACATCACAGTGGGCCAGCCAAGAACTCGGGCTTTGGAGTAGTTCAGCCTGGGTTCACATCTTGGTATTTTCACTTATTAGGTGCATGTCTTTGGGCAACTTAACCCCACTGGGTCTCAAGTTCCATATCAGTAACATGGAGGTTAAAATAATAAGTACCTCATAAGGTGATGTTTATAAACCAAACGAAGAGAGCAAAACACAGCTCTGGCATATAGTAGTCACAGATGTTTCCTATTATAGGATTGAATTATTCTGGAGGGAAGAAAATGAGGACCTAAATGGTAGGGTTGGGAGTGTGGATTATAAGGGATGGGTTGGGGTTGTGCAAAGAAGGACTTAGAGGTTGGCAGGAGGACTGGAGGTGGAACTGGTACGTGGGAATTCTTACTCTGGTTCCCCAGATGTTTAGAATGATGAAATACCCAAAAGTCCCAGTGACACTTAAGAAGACTGTAGGTAACTTATAAACATGTGGCTAGATAAAGATATGGTCAGAGGGAGTGTCTGGATACAGGGCTGGAAATTAGCCGACTCGGTGCCTGTGCGCAGGAGTCGGGCCACTGGGCACCCTCGTTCTCAGAGTGTAGCCCACAGGCCAGCTGTGTTACATCACCTGGGGTCTTGTTAGGCAGAAACCTGGGCGCTGCTCCAGACTTACTGATCAAAATCTGTATTTTAGCCGGGTGTGGTGGCACATGCTTGTAATCTCAGTACTTGGGAGGCGGAGACCGGAGGATCTGGGTTCAAGGCCAGCCTCAGCTACTTAGTGAGGCCCTCTGCAACTTCGTGAGACTCAGTTTCAAAATAAAGTATAAAATAGGGCGGGGGGTGTAGCTCGGAGGTAGAATGCCCCTGTGTTTAATCCCCAGTTCCGAAAAAAAAATAGGGCTGGGGGTGTAGCCTGGAGGTAGAATACCCCTGTGTTCAATCTCCGGTACTGCCAAAAAAAAAAAAAAAATCTGTATTTTAATAAGATCCCCAGGTGATTCGTGGGTACACTAAAGCTTGGGGGAATGTGAAAACTGCTAGGATTGTAAAACTGTTTACACCAGGACAAAATGTCATCCAGTGAGGTTAAGAATCTGATTACATTCTAATTTTAAATGAGCATTATACTTTAGAGGGCTTATCTTTGAATGAAGCCTTTGTGTATAGACCAATAGAAGAAAGAAACCAATATGCCTTTGACACATCACCCCTGGCCTTGGCACAAACACGCACACACACACATGCATGTTTCTCTCTCTCTCTGATACACACTGTAATATCAGCAATATTCATCATAAGTAGTTTTGATCACCAGACATAATTCCTATATTAGTGGATTCAGTAGACGTTCCCTAGTGCATAACTTCTATTAATAGTCTTATTTAAAATTCCCCTATTGCCACCTGCCAGGGGATACAGGAAATCAATTCAAGCAAACTCCAGCAGTCCTAGATGGAGACTTCAGGTCTCTGCGCAGTGAACCCCAGAAGGACCGAGAGCCAGGTTAAGAAGGCTTTTACTGTGCCCATCATGCACATCGGACCTTTCACTGCTCTGTGCCTCAGTTTCTCATCTGCAAAGCAAGCACCATGACCGACAAAGAGGGTTTTAGCTTATTGGACACACTCTGAGCTCTTGTTTCTCTTTTATGTTAGCCTTCCTTTTTCTAACGAGACCTTGGGTTCTTCTCATTAGAAGCGTGCGTGTGAATCTGGACAGGTGTAGGGTTAAACACAGACCAGGAGAGTGGGGCTTACTGGCTCAAAAGGGAACTGTGGTTGCAAGGAGTGGAAGGGGGATGGAGAAAGCTAAAGAATTCAGCTCACCTCTGTGCTCCGCGCCAGCTCTGATGGCACCTGAGATGGCCTAAGTTACCTCATGGGCCAGTGCCGACGAGGTGTCCGTACCTTGCTTACTGACATTCTACCAAATGGGCCACTGGCCTGCTTTTTTTAACGCCTTCATTTTCATTAAGTGCCAGTCTACAGTGAACTTACTAACTGTGGCTGATGGTCAGATACTTCATCCCTCTTGTCTTTATCTCCATCCCTTCCTCTTCATGCACATTAATTCATGCAAATAGATGCATTGGGCCAGGGTGGACCAATTCTGCTTGAGGTTAGCTAGCATATCCTACCACATATTTATAGAATATTAAAACTAAGCTTGGTGCAGCCAGTAGTCCTGGCTATTAGGGAGGCAGAGGCAGGAGGATCCCTTGAGCCCAGAAGATGGGGACCAGTATGGGCAACATAGCAAGACCCTGTCCCAAAACAAAACTATAAGAGATCTTACAGTAGCTCAATGATTCCCAAATATCAGTTTATGAGCAAGTGTACAAATTTTAGCTTCTAAAAAGGAATACTGTTTCCTGCATCTGTAGTTTAAAAATTCTCACGAGGTGATCCTGATACCTTGACATATTTCTGACTCACCTTCACCCATTTCTAGGTGAAAGGAAGGAAAAAGGAGCCTGCCACAAACTCAAGGTCCCATAGCTAAAGATGGCAGATCTAGCCGGGCGTGGTGGCTCACGTCTGTAATCCCAGTACTTGGGAGGCTGAGACAGGAGGATCATAGGTTTGAGGACAGCCTCAGCAATGTAGCAAGACTCTCAGTAACCTCGTGAGACCCTGTTTCCAAATAAAAAACTAAACTAGGGCTGGGGGTGTAGCTTGCAGATGAATGTCCCTGGGTTCAATCCCCAGTACCACAAAAAAAGAAAAAAAAAAGGCAAATCCAGGTTCACGTTCCTATTATAGGAAACCTGCATTTCTAAGCCTACATATATTAAAGAAACAAGCCCTATAATGCTGAATTAAAAGTAATCAAAAGGAAAAATTTAAGGAATTCAGTAAGTTCAGTAAGTCCTCCCCCACTTTTGGCTCCCCTGCCTGCATCAGCGGGTACCCAGAGCCTCGCTGCTTTGAGGTTGGGGTGAGGGAAGGGGCTAAGGGCTCTCCATGATTTCACAATTTCAGTAGCTTCTACATCTGGGAAAAATAGATTTTTTTTTCTTATAAGCTGCCAGACTCCATTTTGGACCTACCAAAACAAACAAAACATAAAACCAGACCAAACAATGGTTTTAGCTCAAGACTCCTCAGATGACCTTGGAAACCTTCAGGGCCCTCTCCTGTGGTGACTGACGCCTCTGCGCTTTCCTCCTTCCAAGGGGAGGAGGAGGAGGAGGAGGAAGAGGAGGAGGAGGAGGAGGAGGAGGAGGAGGAGGAGGAGGAAGAATTTGTTGACATCTGTAAAAGAATTTTCATTAGTTAAAGGTACCTGTATCATCAGGAAGGGGCTGCTCCTAGACTTCTATCACCTGTGAGACTCTGACGTGCCTAATAAAGCAAACTTCACTCATTGTTTCCCCCCTCTCTCTCCCTCCCATAATCTGTTTCCGCTGCCATCAGAAACCCCAAGCCCCTATTCTTTTTTTTTCCCCCCACTGGAGATTGAACCCAGGAGAATTCTACCTCTGAGCTACACCCCCAGCCTTATTTTATTTATTTATTTATTTATTACGGTACTGGGGATTGAACCCAAGGGTGTTCTACCTCTGGGCTACATCCCCAGTCCTATTTTTTAGTCTTTATTTTGAAACAGGGTTTCACTAAGTTGCAGAGGGCCTCACTAAGTAGCTGAGGCTGGCCACGAACCCGGATCCTCCTGTCTCAACCTCCCAAGTACCGGGATTACAAGCATGTGCCACCACATCCGGCTTTATTCTTTATTTTAAAACATGGTCTCACTGACAGTCTCTCTAAACTGCTGAGACTGGCCTTGAACTTGTGATCCTTCTGTGTCAGCCTCCCAAGTACTGGGATTGCAGACATGCGCCACCACGCCCAGCTCCTATTCTTTTCTGTAGCTCAGGATGCTATGTAAACTCCAATGATCTAGCTCTTTGAGTCTCATAATTTTGTGGACTCTCATGTGTGGGCAGGTAATTAAAATGATTATTCTGTTAGTTTGCTTTATGTCAATTTAATTTGTAGCTCAGCTGAGGAAGCTAGAAGGGCAGAGGGAAGCCATTTCCTGTCCTCTACAAACACATCCAGAACAGAAGTCAGTTTTCTCCATTGACATAGATTACCTCCCTGTGCATCCTTTGGCCAGTGCTTCTACAATGGTTCTCAATGCCTAAGCTGGAAACTTGAAAGGAGGGTTCTGGTTAAGTACCCTGGGACTCTTTGTTCTTGCCTAATGTTAGTTAGACTAAGCAGGGTATGGTGGTGCTTGCCTGTAATTCCAGTACTTGGGAGACTGAGACAGGAGGATTGCAGGTTTGAGGCCAGTCTCAGCAATTTAGGGAGACCTTGTTTCAAAATAAAAATAAAATAGGGCTGGGAGTGTAGTTTAGAGGTAGAATGTCCCTGGATTCATCCTCAGTAACACACACACACACACACACACACACACACACACACACACACATAAATGTTAGATTATGGGCAAAAAGAATTATTAGCAATCTCATAGATGGCATGAAGTTGAAGAAATTAGCAGATATGGGTGGTGGAATTAAGACTAACATGCCCACATCAGATTATAAAAAAAAAGACTGAAATCAATCTGATTAAATTTAATATTGACTTAATAGGAATAGCATTATGTATTAAGATTAAAAAGTTATATATCAGCTGGGAGTGGTGGCGCGTGCTTGTAATTCCAGTACTTGGGAGGCTGAGACAGGAGGATGGCAGGTTCATGGCCAGCCTTAGCTACTTAGTAAGGCCCTTTGCAGCTTAGTGAGACCCTGTTTCAAAAATAAAGAATAAAAAATAGGGCTTGGGGTGTAGCTTGGAGGCAGAATGCCCCTGGGTTCAATCCCCAGTACCAAAAAAAAAAAGTTATATATCGTTCCACTTATGTGAATTTCAAAAACAATTTTTGGTTTTGTAAAACTAATCTGTAGGGCTAGAAATCAGAATAGAGCTGCTTTCAGGGTTGGGAGGAGATCGATTGGGGTGACAGGGCAGGAGAGACCTTTCCAGGTGATGGCGATGTTCTACATTCTGACTGGTTTGTTGGTGCAGGAGTAGATTCATTCAACTCCCGAGATTGGTGCGTTTTATAGTACAGTCGTCCCCCCTTTATTCAAAGGGGACATGTGCCTGAAACTGCAGATAACACTCAACCCTATATGTACTGGGTTTTGTTCTCTACATACATGCCTATGATAAAGTTTAATTTATCAGTTAGGCACAGTACAAGATTAACAACAAGAACCAATAATAAAATAGAAAAATGACTACACTATACTGTAATAAAAATTATGTGAATGTGCACTCTCTCTCTCCAAATATCTTATTGTATTTTGCCCCTTTCACTTAAGAAAAGCACTTTTGTGCTTCCCTTTGGCAAACTCAAATTTCCAGCATCCTTGCTATTGCACTTTGGGACCATTATTAAGAAAAACAAGGGCTTCTTGAACACAAGCACTATGATATCGCGACAGTTGACCCAATGCCCAAGATACCAGTGACTAACGAGTGGGAAGTGTATATGGTGTGGAGACGCTAGACGAGGGGATGGTTCACATCCTGGGCGGGGCGCAGCATTGACTGTGTAAGGTTTCTTCACCCCACTCAGAACACTGCATGATTTAAACCTATGAATTGCTTATTTCTGAATTTTTCCACTTAATATTTTCAGAACACAATGGACCATAGATAGTGGAAATAGCAGAGAACAAAACTGTGGATGAGGGGGGACTATTGTACCTAATTATAACTCAACCATATAATGTACAAAATTCAGAAATCAATGATACTAGTAGAAGATAGAGTCACAGGCATACCACAAGACAACTGTGAAATGATCTGGTTGAAAAAAAAAGCTAGGTGTCTATGCAGTGCAAATGTAGGGAGATGATGATGGTCTCTTCATGGTTCTGGGTGTCACATTGTAAGAGGGACAATGAGAGACTGAAAAATAAGGTTCAGAGCTGGAAAACCTGTTAGGAGCAGAAGAGTTGAAGAAGCCAAGACATATAGGCTGGGAAAATAGAAGACTGTAAAGAGAGCTCTGGTGGCTGTCCTTAAATATTTGGAGCAATGTCATACTGAAAAAAAGACCCTCTTGAGCTGGGTGTGGTGGTACATGCCTATAATCCCAGTACTTGAGAGGCTGAGACAGGAAGAGCAGAGGTTTGAGGATAGCCTCAGTAATGTAGCGAGACTCTCAGCAATCTAGTGAGACCCTGTCTCTAAATAAATAAAGAAGGGCTGGGGGTGTAGCTTGGAAGTAGAATATCCCTGAGTTTAATGCCCAGTAACCTACCCCCCCCAAAAAAACCATCTTGCTCTGGACAGGCCAAAGGCAGGTCGTGAATGGAGACTACGGAAAGATTCTGGCCCACTGTAATAGGGTACATTCGAACTGAGATGGGCTGTCTGTGAGCTAGAACTCCCTGGAAGTAGTCAGGCGCTGGCTAGAGAACCAGCTGTTGGGGCTAGCATAGGATTCCAATGCAGAGAGCTATGGTTTCCTGAGAATCTACTCTGTGCCAGGCACTCTGCTAAAACTGGGAAACAAAATTAATGGCATTATCATTATTATTACTGATCAACAATTAGCTACTACGAATGAGAATGCTCACTTTGTACCAGAGGCCACTCAAAGCATTGTGCATAAATCATCACACTTACACCTCATGACAATACTATGGGAATGGGACTATTATAATCCCCATTTTCATTACTGAGACCCAGCTCACGGTGTTGAAATCTGAAGGTGAACCTTGATGAAGGGGAGGCCCACAGAGCAGAGCTCTCTCCTCCCCTTCTGCGGTTTCTCCTGCAGCTGTCTCCACTCCACCCTGACCCAGTGACAGCTGCTACACAGGGGCCTGGGGGTGGGGGCCCATGAAGCTCTTTGAGGGAGCAGGATTCAAATAGCCAGGAAGGCCCCACTGAGCTGGTGACTATTCCGTGCTCATAGGAGCTTCTTGGAAGCTCCGCAACTTTGCTGTCCAATGTGGCACCCACTGGCCAAATGTAACTGTTGAGCACGGAAACATGCTGGCTTATGAAAGAAGAATGTAAAATATGTAGTTAGTAGTTTTTATATTGATTATAGGCTGAAATGGTAATGTTCTAGATATACTGGGCTAAATATGATATAATGTATCTATTTAAAATGTACATTTTGAAGCTGGGTGTGGTGGTGCCTGCCTATAATCCCAGTACTTGGGAGGCTGAGAGAAGAGGATTGCAGGTTCGAGACCTGCCTTAGCAATTTAGCGAGATCTTGTTTGAAAATAAAAGATAAAATGGGGCTGGGGGGGGTCTAGTTCAGAAGTAGAATGTCCTTGAGTTTAATTCCCAATACCAAAAACAAAACAAAAAAAAAAGTAGGGCTGGAAGTTTAGCTCAGAGGTAGTAGGCCCTTGGGTTTAATACCACACAAACACATAATGTACATTTTTTGTTTGTTGGTTCTGGGTATTGAACCCAGAGGCATTCTACCTTTGAGCTATAGCCCCAGCCCTTTCTATTTTCTTATTTTGAGATAGGGTCTCACTAAGTTGCTGAGGGTCTCGCCAAATTGCTGAGGCTGGCCTTGAACCTGTGATCCTCCTGTCTCAGACTCTGGGTAGCTAGGGTTATGGGCACGCACCACCACGCCCAGCTTGATGACTTTTAATATATTCATAGAACATTTTCATTACCTCAACAAGAAACCCTGTGCCCCTTAATCATCACTTTCTTTCCTTCCATCTCCTTGACCTCCTCTTCCTGTGCCTAGTCTACTTTTTGTCTCTACAATTTGCTACTGTGGAAATCTCATATAAATGGAATCATACAATATGTGATTGTGTGTGTATGGGGGGGAGGGGTGTATTAGGGATTGAACCCAGGGTTACTGTGCCACTGAGCTATATCCCCAGCCCTTTTTAAAAATTTGTGACCAGCTCTTGCTAAGTTGCCCAGGCTGGCCTTGAACTTGTGATCCTCCTGCCTCACCCCCCCCCCCGGAGCTGGGATTCCAAGTGTGCACCACCACCCCTGGCTTAGCGTGTAGATTTCTATGTGGATGTATGTATTCAGGTCTCTTGGATATGTACTTGATGTGGAGTCACTGGGTCAGAGAGTAACACTGTGATTAACTGTTCAAGGAACTGCCAGACTGCTCACAGCAGCTGCGCCGTATTGTGTTACCACCACAGTGTATGAAGGTTGCGATTTCTCCAGTCTCAACAACCCTCGATATCTATTTGGTGATAGCCATCCTAATGGGTAGGAAGTGGTAGCTCATTGTGGCTTTGATTTGCATTTCTCTAATAATAGCTAATGATGTTAATCATCTTCAATGTGTTTATTGGCATTTGCTTATCTTTGAAGAAATGTCTGTTCCTTTGCCCATTTTATTTTATTTTTATTTTTATTTTTTTTGGTACCAAGGATACCCAGGGATATTCTACCTCCAAGCTACACCCCAGCCCTTTTTATTTTTTATTTGGAAATAGGGTTCCGCTAAGTTGCCGAGGCTGGCCTTGAATCTGTGATCCTCCTATCTTAGCCTCCCAAGTACTGAGATTATAGGAATGCACCACCATGCCTGGCCCTTTGCCCATCTTAAAACGGGGTTATTTGTTGGTTATTTCTTATTATTGAGTAGTAATAGTTTTTTATATCTTCTAGACAGGAGTCCTTTCCTTTATCAGATATATAATTGCAACTTTTCCCCCATTCTGTGTGTTTCCATTTCTTCAAAGTGTCCTTTTAAGCCTATTCTTAATTTTCATGGCTGTGGAGTTCAGTCTATCATTATTTTTTCTTTTGTTGCTGGGCTTGGGTATCATGTCTAAGAAACCATCACCTAATCCAAGGTCATGAAGAATTTTACAGTTTTAGCTCTTACATTCAGGCCTTTGGTCCACTTAAGCGGGTTTTTGTATACAGTGGGAGGCGGAGGTGGGTTCTAACTTTTTTTGGCACATGACTATCCAGTTGTTCTAGCACCATTTGTTGAAAAGACTCTTCCCCCCACTAGTTTGTCTTGATACCCTGGTAGAAAATCAATTTACTGTAAACGCAAGGGTTTATTTTGGGACTCTCATTTCTATTTGTTGATCTATTCTCTATCTTTATGCTAGTATCACAGTGTCTTGATTACTGTAACTTTGTAGTAAGTATTGAAGTCAGGAAGTGCAGGTTCTCTGACTTTGTTCTTTTTCTAGATTTTTGTGGCTATTCTGAGTTCCTCAAATTTCTGTATGAAGTTTAGAATCAATTTGTCAATTTCTGCAAAAAAATCAGTTGGAGTTTTCAAAGAAATTATGTTGAATCTGAAGATCAATTTGGGAATTATTGCTATCTTAAGATATTAAGTTCCAATTCATAAACATGAGCTACATTTTCATTTATTTAGACCTCCTTTACTTTTCTTCACCAGTGTTTTGTACCTTTAAAGTATTAGTTTTGCACTTTCTTCCCTAAATTTATTCCTGAGTATTTTATTCTTTTTGGTTGTTTTCTTAATTTTATTTTTATTTGGGATATATTATTAAAAGCAATTTTCCCTGTTTATTTTTACTTTTTAAACTGTGACTACTTGAAAATTTAAATTACATAGGTAGTTCATGTTATCTTTCTTTTCTTTTGGTGGTGGTGGTGGCACCGGGGATTGAACCCAGGGGCATTTTACCTATGAGCTAAACCCCTAGCCCAATTTATTTTATTTTTTATTTTGAAACAGGGTCTCACTAAATTGCAGATGACCTCACTAAGTTGATAGGGCTGGCAGCGAACCTGCGATTCTTCTGTCTCAGCCTCCCGAGTACTAGGATTACAATCATGCGCCACCACTCTCAGCTGTGTTATCTTTCTAATGGACACCAGAGTTCTAGAATAAAGAGGCTAAGATGTGAAAACACAGAACATAAAGACAATTGGATACATCCCAGGGGCTCATGGCATTACTCTTCTATGGAATTCACAAATCTTTTATTTTTTAATTTATTTTAAAATTTTATCTCCCTCTACCCCCTTCCTTTCCCTTCCTTTAAAGCATTTTTTATGCACTCAGAGAAAACACATGCGGCCACTTGTCCCTCTTCTACCTGGAGGGGATTTAGTCAGGTATAGCTGGCAGGGTTGTCTGTGATTTCTCAGTCCTTGGGCCTACGAAGGCAGCAAAAATGGCGCTGCTTAAGCCCAGGCCTGAGAAGCCAGGACACCGGTGGGAAGACAGCTCATGGTGACTGGCTCATCCGTTTAGGTTACTGCCAGGAAGAGGCGTGAGAGCTGCTTTGCTGGTGACTCCTGCTCCACCCAGAGGCTCCACCTCGGGAAAATCTTCCCTGATACTCTGGGATTGGAATAGACGGTCTCTTCTCTGTGTGCCTGTGGGCTGGGGTAACGTTTCCCACACAGAATCAACACTGCCTGTTTACCTTTCTTTCTTTCTTTCCTGTAGATTATAAGCCCCTCAAGCAGAGACAATACCTTGCTCATCACTGGACCTTCTACTGGAGTGACTGGAATAAATGCTGAGCGAAGGAATACATGAATGAGGACTATGTTCCTGTTTTCTTTAGAGGAGAATAATTTTACAGTTTTTAATAATTTTATAATTTTTAATATATTATGTGTGTGTGGTACTGAGGATAGAATCCAGGAGTGTTATATATTCAAGCTATACCCCCAGCTCTCCTAGCCCTATTTTTTTTTCATTTTGCTAAATTGCTGAGGCTGGCCTGTGATCCTCCTGTCTCAGCCTCCCAAGTACTGGGATTATAGGAATGTGCCACCATGCCTGCCTTCCCACACGTCCCCCCCTTTTTTCTGTGGTACTGAGAATTGAATCCAGGGGCATTCTACATATGAGCTAAACCCCCAGCCCTATTTTATTTTTTATTTTGAAACAGGTCTCACTAAATTGCTAAGGGTCTTGCTAAGTTGCTGAGGCTGACCTCAACCTGCACTCCTCCTGTCTCAGCCTCCCAAGTACTGGGATTACAGGCATGTGCTGCCACACCTGGCTTTTTTTGTATTTTTTTTTAAGTTAGGTACTTTGTAAGTGTGTTTTGGTTTAGTGGAAAGAGTTCTAAGCTTGTTGTCAGGAAACTGGCCTGACTTCCAGTTCTGTCTTCCCTACTTACTCCATAGTTGTGTAACCTTGAATTAAGTCATTAGCCTTCTCTAAGTCTTACAGGTAAGGTTGGATCCCTTACCTGTAAGACAAGAGGGTGGAACTGTTGAGCTTCAAACTTCCTTTTGGCCCTAATATTTTGCAAGACTTTGAAAACAGGGCAAGTCTAGGTTTCAAATGTAGGCTCCCTTCCAGACAAGCAATTTGACAGCAGCTGAGATCCCCAACCTTTTCCAGTGGCCTTCGCCTCCTCTCTCTCCTTGTCTTAGCAAATATTAATAGCCAAAGGCCTCGCCGAATGTGGTTTTTAATAGAATCCAATTTCAGTCCATTTAGAGTGGGACTTTTCATGCTGACTCGGTAATTTGAACTATGCCAGGCCTGATGACTGAATGCATTTTCCCTGCCTCTGCTGCCCGCCCTGGGCTGGTGCTGGCTTTGGGGACAGGGTGCAGGGCATCTTAATCAAAGCGGCTGCAGGCCCTAGGCATGTGCCAAGGATCCAAGGGCACTGGAAGGGGAGTGGGCGATGACCCCTCTCTTTCCTGACAAGTGCCTTCTCGCAGCTCAGAGGCTGCTGGCCCATGGGTGGATTGTCAGGGAAAAAACTGTGGTGTTCTTTGCATGTGACTGGAGGACCACTGGTCTTGAATAATCAGAATTGTTCCCATCGATTGCCATGGGGTGTCTGCTATGCCTGGAGAGGGCCTGGGGTGGAGGATGGGGCTTCCTCTGTCCCCTCCTCCCTCCTCCCCACAAAGCACTTGTCCTGTTTGATCAGAGAATAACCCAAGGGCTTGATGGGAAGGCCCTTTCTTCTAGAGTGCAGAACGTGGGAATATGGAAGGTAAATATATAGGTATTAGCAGTCACGCTATAAACGAGGAAAGAAGGCTGAGGAGGGTGGGGTGAAGGATTGGATGTGTATTCTGTGACCACTCTGTAGCAGGCACTAAGCTGGGAGACGGTTATTTCTTAATCCTCTCAATAAACTTTTATGGTTTATAACACTCTCTCCATGAGATTAGGAAAATGAGAGTCAAAAAAAGTTAGACAACTGCCCTGGGGTTCAATAGCTAGTAGATGTTAAAGCTGGAACTTAGACAAATCTCCATCTGTTTACTCCAAAATCACATGGTTAGAAATGGTGGAGCTGAGTGCTCTGAAATGGGTCTGCTGGTCTACCTCAACAGGGGCCCCTTAACACTCCTGGCCATCAGAAAGACTTCAGAGCAGTCCAAAAACTATAGTATCTTGAACATTATCCTCTTGAGTCTGACTCATTCGGTCTGAAGCAGAGCCTGAGATTATGTATTTTTATCTTTATTGTTTGTGTGTGGGGGGGTACTGGGGATTGAACCCAGGGTGTTCTACCCCTGAGCTACACCCCAGTGTCTCACTAAGTTGCCAAGGCTGGCCTTGAACCTGCGATCCTCCTGTCTCAGCCTCCCAAGTATTGGGATTATGTATTTTTTGTTTTGTTTTTGCAGTACTGGGGATTGAACCCAGGGGCATTCTAACTCCGAGCTACACCCTCAGCCCTATTTTTTATTCTTTATTTTGAAATAGGGTCTCACTAAGTTGTAGAGAGCCTCACTAAGTAGCTGAGGCTGGCTGTGAACCCGGATCCTCTGGTCTCAGCCTCCCAAGTACTGGGATTACAAGCGTGCGCCACCACGCTCGGCTGGGATTATGTATTTTTAAAAAGTTCTTCCAAGTGTTTGTGATGTTTTGGAAAGCACAGGGCTGGAGTACATGGCTTCTCTGCTGACCCAAGTCTCCTAGGACTCTTCATTTCTCAGAAGCACAGATCTAGTCCAGCCCTGCTTTTACAAATTCCATTTGCTGTTAAACCCATTATTCCTCCATTGCAGGCTCAATGCTCAACAGCGTTTGAGCATCTATAATGTCCCGGGCATTGTGCTGGACATTCTGTCTGCGAGGATGAATACGCCACAGTGCCTGCTTTGAGGGACCGCCAGGTGGTGGGAGAGATGAGTGTTACTTGGCAATTCCAATTAGTTGTAGTGCTCGCTGGGCAGAGATCAGCTGATGTTACCTTGGGATCACAGACTAAGGCTTTGAAGCAGTGATCCCAGATCAAGACTTACAGGAGTTAGCAAGGTGAGGGGAAGGTGGATGAGGTGAGAAATGGCCAATGAGGCAGAGGGACCAGCACGGGAAGACCCACAGACCCAGCTCAGTGGCTCCAGGCTACGCAGCAATGGAATGCAGGAGATGAGCCTGGAAGTCAGAGATATGAAAGACCTTGCGTGTTATATTAAGTTTGGTCTTGAGCCGGGTGTGGTGGCACACACTTGTAATCCCAGTACTTGGGAGGCTGAGACCGGAGGATCCGGGTTCGCTGCCAGCCTCAGCTACTTAGTGAGGCCCTCCGCAATTTAGTGAGACCCTGTTTCAAAATAAAGAATAAAAAAATAGGGCTGGGGGTATAGCCCGGAGATAGAATGCCCCCCTGGGTTTGATCCCCGGTACCACACACAAAAAAAGAAGTTTGGTCTTTATCCTAAAGGTGATGAGAAGCCTTGAAACATTTTTAAGCCATGGAAGGACAAGATCAGATCCTGTCTCAGAGGGGTCACGTGGATAGAAATGAGAGAATAGACTAGAGGCAGGAGAAGCTGGCAGCAGAGAAACAAATTAATTGCAGAATTAAGAGTTTATGTATGTCAAAAAGCACCATAAACAAAATTGGAAAGCAAAGCACTTGGAAAGCAGATTTGCAGCATTTCTTGACCAAAATAATACCCTTAAAATTACAAATCGATAATACACATACCAATATCAAAAAAACAGAAAGTTCACAATGAAAAAAAAGTACAAATGGTCAATAAGCATATGAAAATGTTATTCACTGATAATTGAAGCTAAAATAAGTTAAAATGACATCGACATACGATTATTTTGCCTGTCAAATTGGTAGAGATGTGATGAGTGATAATACCCAGGGTCAGGCTGCAGGGAATGGGACACTTGGAAGCTGCAAATAGTACATTATTTTGGTTAAAAACTTTTGGGGGCGACCGTGGGCAACATGTATCAAAATTCTTAAAAATAGCCAAGCAATTTCCTTCTTGGATTATATCCTAAGGAAATCGTCATAGATGTGTGCAAAATTTAGCTGCAAGAATGTCGGTTGCAACATTATTTATAATAAAGGTTGGGAACAAAGGAAATTAGCACTGTTTGGGGATTGGTTACAAAATGTGGGTCCCTTCATAAAGTGAAAATGCTATTGGAAAAGCTTGAAAGACATGCAAAAGATGCTCAATGATATATTAAGTGAAGTGACAGAAGGAACAAAATATGTATCCAATATGCTACCATTTGTGTGTGACGAAAGAATATATATACATATGTTTGAAAACCTGTATCTCTGGAAAGATATATAAGAAATTAGGGGGAAACTGGATGTTGGCAGACACTGCAGGAAGTGTTCAGTACAGAGATTTTTGTACATTATGAATTTTGTATCTGTGTATGTATTACCTATTCTAAAATATAAGTATGCATTTTAAAAAGTAAGTTATTAAAGAGTATATACAGTGTGATGCAATTTTTTTCATAAAAAGCAAAACAAACAAACAGAAAACCTGTGCATATATGTGTATACATTTATACCAAAAATAACTAAAAGATATATCCAAAAAGATTAAAATGTGCTATCTTGAGTGGTAGGATTATGTGTTGAGCTTTGTCATTGTTTCCTTTTTTTCTAAATTTTTACAATACACATGTGATTTCATAATTAAACACAAAGTATAATTTTTTTCCTCAAAGAGTCTATCACAAAAGTCTAGGCAGAAGATGACCATGCAGTTCAGATCCATGGTTAGTGCTCTAACAGTGACATCCACAAAGTGTGTAATTAAATCACAGTCCCTGTTTTTAAGAGGGATAGAGAGAAGAAAGCTGGAGATTTAGTAAGGTAAACACACCTGATTTTGCTTCACAGCTCCCTGAAGTCTCTGTTGAACAAATGCACCAAAAATTCAGCCCTACCACCCCAAACATCAACCAATACCCCAGGCAGCTTTTTTTTTTTTTTTTTTTTTTTTTGGTGGTGGTTGGGATCACTTAAGTTTGGGTCAAAGTGAATGGAGTTTCGATCAGCATGTGTATCTAAGTCGCCAGATAAGCCAGTGGCCTGTACATTTGTTCTATGAGGTTCTGAGAGGTAGTCCTCACCTAGTTCTGGTTTCAAGTTTTCTCTTTGGGGTGGCAACAGTCTTATCCCTTTCTGTCTGTCCAGCCTGGTCCCAATGCACTCACTTAAGCAAAACTTCTCCCCTGCCTCCATGTAGGGAATAGTTACTCAGAGTCCTTTCTGGTGCATGAAGAACAAAGAAAGACCAGCCAGTTTGAACTGGTTCTGCAGGCCACCTCTGACATTATCTTCTTCCTGCAGATCCTAACAGTTTGCCAACTCACACACTTTCTGGGTCGAAGGCTTGGGAATGGGTGAGTTTTGCACATATGCCTGTGCTAGGCCTGAAGGCAGTTTTGAGTTGGGGGTCCTGTGAAGCCACTTTGGAGGAAGAGGAGAGAGAGTAGGATATGGGAGGGGCGGGGGAATAGGAACAGGGAATGTGGCAGTTGGCCTGGCTTTTCCTTTTCCTCTTCTCCAGAGGCTGAGCAGCTGTGGGCCCCCCTGGATCTTGCTTGCACCATCCTGCAGCCTTCTTTGAAAGCCTTTGGGGATCTGTATGAATATAACCTGTGCTGATGGCTTGTGGGTCCCTGGGCAGAGATTGGCTCTTACTGTAGAGGAGCCTCTGCTTGAACAAATAACCCATCATTAACTTTGCATTTCCTTTTGGTCTGTCCCTATAATTGTGATCCTTTCTCAATGCTGGGGGTGGGGGGAAGAATGCTAGGTGGGTTGCTTAGATACGTGCTGGATCCATCAGCAAGTAGAACGCACAATACACAGAAAAAAAGAAAAAAAAAAACAACTGCTGGGTCTCAGCTGTCTTCTATTGGCCTCTCGCTGCTCTGACTACCAGGGATTCTCATCTCTGGTCTTTCTCTGCCTTGGGTAAATACAAGAGGAGGCCCAGGTACCATCATTGCCATGGGGAATACTTCCAACTTCATGCATATTGTCCTGCTCTCCCACAGTTGTAACTGCCCATTGGAACATGTAGAGAGAGGCAGCCAAAGACAGGGTAGTTACTAGCTAGAGCTCTGGAGTCAGACAGACCTGGTTCAAATCCTAGCTCTTGTCCCTTAAGACCATGCAATCTTGGGAGAGTTCATTTCCCCAGTTTTCAGTGTTCTTATCCATCACCTGGGAATTGTATCCCACAGAGTGACTGCATGAAAGAAATGAGATTGTCCATGTAAAGATCTGAAGATAGTGCATTTAATAAATCCTAGCTATTAACATTATTGCATCTGTATATATCTTAATCTTGTACAATATCATCTCACTAATCACACAAAAAATACATGAAAGTGCTTTGAAAACATTTAAGCATTATATAAATTAAAGGTGTCATTGGTGATAATCTCGTATGCATTTCTCAATTCTTCCATCTCCTTGAAGACTGGGACTACATCCTACGTCCCACAGCATAGTGCACTAAGTGGGTGAACAATAAGCCCTCGGTAAATGTTTCTTGTTTGACTGAAGCAACATGGCATAGCATAAAGAGCATAAGTATCAGGACACTAGGCTGGGATGAAATTAGTTTAAGGCAGGAGAGTCAGTCTGCAGTCATAATTTATTCATTCAACAAATATTTGTTGAACACATTTTATGTGCTAAGATATTGAGTCCAGATAATTTCATCAAAAAGAGGCTGTACAAGTTCCCACAAAGCCAAGCCCTGGGGCTGTCTCCACAATCCCAGCTCACTCTTAAAAGGACAAAGGCTGCAGCCCACGTGGTGTGCAGCCCTGGACAGATGGCCAACTGCTTTGGGGGAAGCCCATCTTGCCTGGCTAGAAGCAGCTCTCGCTGAAGATTGGGGGAGAGAGTACAAGTGAGGGAGTGGGCTGCTTCCAACAGAAATGACGGGGACTGTGCCTGGGAATTCATTTTTATGTACACTTAAATTGTCCCCAGTCCAACCCCAGCCTGTTCAACGCTCTTTCCCTCTGGCACCATCTTTCCCTCTCCCCTCCCCCCATCACCAACATGGTCGGCCCTGCCCCAACCCTTGGCCCACTTCACCCTGCCCTTCTGCTGTCACAGCTGCCTACTGGCTGGGAGTTGGGGGACTGGTATGTGCGGTCACCAGAGGGCACTGAGAGTGGGCCTCGATGGCATGTGAATCCTGGCAGAGACTCAGCTCCGGAGAGGGAGGGAGAAGAAAGCACAAGCCAAGACATGTGAGGGAGGGTGGCAGGGCTATGGCGACCAGGGAGAGTGCATGACTCCAGGGTATAAATTCACAGTCTCTGTGCTGGCTTAACCGATGCTTGTCTCCTCCCTGGATCTGGTTCAGTTGCCTCAAGATGCTCGGGTCTGTCAGGAGGGGACGGAAGGGTCCAGACCATGGGCTCCGTGCCTGCTGCCTTTGGGACAGCACCCCTGCCAGAAACACTGGCCAAAGCCAAAGCTGCAGTGGCATCCCTGGCCCACGACACTCCTCCCCAGCTGGCCTGGTGAGAGGCAGGCCCCTCTGTCGCTGACCTGCCAGAGAAGAGGATGTCTCCATGTCTAGGTGCCCATCAGATTCCAAATGTGCTTCTCACCTTTTCGTACTGGGAGTAGACAGAGTTGAGGAGCAATGGGAGGAAAAAGGGGAGCGAGGAAGTGGGGGAGGGCTCCCCAGCAGAGGGTGCCTGGACAGGTCCCCCGGTGTGGGCGTGGCTCTGGAAGGCTTCCCCCAAGTGTGGGCGTGGCTCTGGAAGGTTCCCCCCAGTGTGGGCGTGGCTCTGGAAGGTCCCCCCCCCGTGTGGGCGTGACTCTGGAAGGCCCCCCCTGGTGTGGGCGTGGCTCTGGACAGGTCCCCCGGTGTGGGCGTGGCTCTGGACAGGTCCCCCGTTGTGGGCGTGGCTCTGGAGGGGCTTCCTGGTTACACAGCTTCTTTCTCTCTCTGGGAACACCTGCTGAGCTTCATCTCCGTCAGCTGGATATACCGAATCACATTGGTGTCTGCAAGACAGAAACAGAGCTTAGGACCACCCAGGAAGGCCAAGATCGTGTCCACGCAAACGCAGGGGCTGCAGCTCAGGGACAGGCCAGACTCTTTTTTTTTTTTTGTGGTACCGGGGATTGAACCCAGGGGCATTCTACCTCCGCGCTACACCCCCGGCCCTATTTTTTATACTTTTATTTTGAAACCCTAAGTAGAGAGAGAGAGAGAGAGCGCTGAGGCTGGCCGCGAACCCGGATCCTTCGGTCTCCGCCTCCCAAAGTACTGGGATTACAAGCGTGCGCCACCACGCCCGGCGAGGCCAGACTCTTCACTTGGCCAAGGTCCCCTCTGCCTTTCTGTGGTGGTGGCTGAGAGGGCAGCCAGATGTCTGCCATCGTCTCCTTACTACTTCCCCTTAGCAAAAGTACACAAGTCCCCTTGACCCAGGGACAGGCAGGCAGGAGAGGAGAGGAGAATTTCTCTCCTGTTTCCGTGCAGCAGCGATCCCAGTTATCCCTAAGTCAGCACAGTTAGTTGAGACTCTGCTTGGTAACCTCAGGTGAGTTACCAACTTCTCATTTGCAACAAATAACCTTCTTCCTTTAAAATTTGTGTGTGTGTGTGTGTGTGTGTGTGTGTGTGTTTTGCAGTGCTGGGGATTGAACCCAGATCTTGCACATATTAGGCAAGTGCTCTACCACTGAGCCACATCCCCAGCTACAACCCTTATTTTTCTTTTTTTTTTTTTGGTACTGGGGATTGAACCCACGGGTATGCTACCTCTGAGCTATACTGCCAGCCCTTTTTCTTTTTTTTAATTTTGAAACAGGGTCTCAATATGTTGCTGAGGGTCTCGCTAAATTGCTGAGGCTAGCCTTGAACCTGTTATCCTTCTGTCTCAGCCTCCCAAGTCCTGGGATCACAGGTATGTACCACCATGCCCGGCTCTACCCTCATTTTTGAATCTCTACCTCATGCCAGGTTTGTTATTGGGTTCTTTTCCGGTACTGGGGATCAAACCTAGGGCTTTGAGCAGGCTAGGCAAGCACTCGACCACTAAGCAACACCCCCAGCCCTTTTTTGTTGTTGTTGTTTGTTTGTTTAATCTTCAGAGAGGGTCTTGCTAAATTGCTGAGGCTGGCCTCAAACTTGTGATTCTCCTGCCTCAGTCTCCCGAGTAGCTGGGATTACAGGTGTGGGGCACTGTGCCTAGCTCATGCCAGGTTTTTAACCTCCATCATCTCATTTTATCCTCACTACAGTCCTTCAAGATATGTATTCTCATTTTCACTGTGACAAAATGGAAGACTGGGACCCGGAAAGATTAAGGAAGATGCCCAAGGAGACACATAGTAAATGGTGTGTCTGACTTCAAAGCCTAGCTCTCCTGGGGATTGTAACACCTTCCTTATGAAGTTGCTGTCAGGATGGAAATAGATATGTACAAAAGTGCTCAATACAACAATCAATAAATATTAGTTGAATGTAATTTTTTTAACGTGAAGACTTTAAATTACTTTGCCTCATCAGGGAGATGCAAATCAAAACTACCCTAAGATTTCATCTAACCCCAATTAGAATGGCAGTCATTAAGAAGTTAAACAACAACAAATGTTGGCGAGAATGTGGGGAAATTGGGACTCTTCTACACTGTTGGTGGGGTTGCAAACTCGTTCAACCACTATGGAGATCAGTGTGGAGATTCCTCAGAAAACTGGGAATGTATCCACCATATGATCCAGCTATACCACTACTGGGTATCATACCAAAGGGATTGAAACTAGAAAACAACAGTAATATATGCATACCCATGTTCATAGCAGCACAATTCACAGTGGCCAAATTATGGAACCAACCTAGGTGTCCATCAACAGATGAGTGGATTACAAAATTATGGGAAATACATACAATGGAATTCTACTCAACAATAAAGAAGAACAAAATAACATAATTTACAAGAAAATGGAAGGACCTAGAGAACATTGTGTTAAGTGAGATCAGCCAATCACAAAAAGAGAATGGTCATATGTTTTCATTAATATGCGCAACCTAGGGAGTAGCGGGGATACAAAAGGGACTCCAGACGATAGTGGAGAACCCTCAGTGGAGCAAGGGAAGTGGTATAAGGGAAGGGGAAGGGCAAGAAAGGAGTGTATCAATGGAATTACTATCATAATCAATGTGTACATATGAGAATATATCAACATCATTCTCAATACTCCATATAGGGGAGAGGCGGAGGGGGGACACTAAGAGCTGTGTGCATGTATGTTAATATCAAGTTGATATTCATTGTGATGTGAGTCTACAATGCACCAATAAAAGCATGTTTAAAAAATAAAAAAATAAATTACTTTGCTTCATGGTCTTATGTTTGTCTTTAAAAACAAAAGGATCAGACAACCACCTCTCCACAACTGGAGCATTTCCCCCAATTTCAGTCCTTAAGTTAGTGAGCAGGGCATGACATGGAAAACTTACCTGCACATACCAGAGCATAATAGTTACAAGGTTACCCAGAAGTAAAAAGGAATCCTGTGTCATGCTCAAAAGTGCCAGACATTGCGTCCAGGGTAGCACTGGCGCACAGTAGCTGCTCAAGAAAGTTCTGTTGAGCAAGTCCAGCTCTTAGTCCTCAAGTTGCTAACAGTACAGTTGGTGGAACACAGTTTATATACAGAAAACAAACCAGCAACACATAAAAATAAGAGGTGTTCTTAAAAAAGAGAAGGAAGTATACATATGGACATTTGCAAATTGATCCCAAAGTTCTTAAAGACGTCATGGAAGGAGGATTACATTAAAAAATAATAAAAAATAAAAAAATCAATCATATGAACATCAATGGCAACACCAGATGAAAGTCACTGTTTACATGTTACCTCCTCAGAGAGGCTCTTTCTGACCACCTGGTCTAAAACAGCACACCTTTCACTCTGCTTTATTTTCTTCATAGCAATTTACCACTGCTAAAAAAACACATCATCTATTTGTCCATGTAAACTGCTCATCTTCCTCCATTATAACGTTAAGTCCCCTGAAGGTAGCAACTTTCCTTTGTTTACTGCTGTGTACCCACCACCTAGAATCGTTTCTGGCCCATTGTACACTCTCAATAAATATCTATGGAATGAATGAACGGATGACTGGGTGAGCTAGTGTACACGATGGTATATATAACACAGGTTATGGAGTGGGATTTAACTGAAGACATCAGAGCATACTTCCTGAAAGATGCTGGGCTTAGAGCATCAAAATCGTCTGTACTCTATCTTGCCTACTAAATGTGAGCTCCTCACAGGTAGGGACCAAGTCTTCTCACCTACACCTCTGGTGCGAACCACAAATTGTGGGTCATAGTAAGAATTCAATATGCATTTATTGGATAAGTGAAGAGAACTGGAGAAGGCAAAAAATTCTCCCTGAAACCCAGACCCCAGGCGGATGCATGGGCTGTATGCTCTCCTCATTCCACATCTTACCATACACCCTGCTTTTGTTTTGTTTTGTTTTTTGTTTTTGGTACTGGGGATGGAACCTAGGGGCATTCTACCTCTGAGCTATACCCCCAGCCCTATTTTATTTTTAAATTTGAAATACAGTTTTGCTAAGTTGCTGAGGCTGGTTTTGAACCTGCGATCCTCCTGTCTCAGCCTCCCAAATACTGGATTACAGTCATGTGCCACCACGCCTGGGTACAACACACCTTTAATTTGCTACCTTTGCCCCCACCTGGCCCTGCCTGCCTTGGAAGCTGTCCACTGCAATGACTCAGGAGCTGCCAGAGGGGGTGGAAAGAAAGTGGCGATTGCTGCCTTACCTGTTGGTTGTCGGGTCCTTGCTTCTTTCAGGTAGTAGAGTGCTTTGTCATAGTCCCCGAGGTGGTAGAAGGCCACACCGGAGCGGTAAAGGGCCTTGAAGTTCTCCCCTTCCTTCTTCAGGACTTTGAGGCAGTACTCCTTGACTCGCTCATAGTTCACCAGCTCGGCCTGGAGCAGGCAGGCTGCGGAGGGGTAAGGGGAGGACGAAGGAAAATCACCATCAGTGCAAAGTAGCCGGCTCTGAATGTCTCTCTTTAGTTTCTTCATCTCAGACAAGGTTGAGCAGTGTTGGGGCTTCCCACTACGGCTTTGCTATCACGTGTGTCATCTAATAATCCTGGGCTGCAGGATTAGGTTCATCACAGGAGCTATGTGACCTTGAGCAAGTTATGGAGCCTTGTGCTATGGGTTGATGTCTCCCCTAAAAGATACGTTGGAGCCGGGTGTGGTGGCGCACGCTCGTAATCCCAGTACTTGGGAGGCTGAGACCAGAGGATCCAGGTTCACGGCCAGCCTCAGCTACTTAG